>PVLC010017014.1:0-34512 GCA_004027655.1 Graphiurus murinus
GTGGCGCACGCTTGTAATCCCAGCATTCGGGAGGCTGAGACTGGAGGATCCGGGTTCGCGGCCAGCCTCAGCTACCTAGTGAGGCACTCCGCAACTTAGTGAGACTCGGTTTCAAAATAAAGAATAAAAAATAGGGCTGGGGGTATAGCTCGGAGGTAGAATGCCCCTGAGTTCAATCCCCAGTACCGCCAAAAAAAAACAAAAAAAAAAAAAACAAAAAAAAAAAAAAGAAAGAGAGAGAGAGAGAGGAGAGAGGGCCAAGGACTGATAAAGTACTCAAGGTCATGCCTCCAGCCATCAACTTCCTCCAGCTATGACCCAACTCTATACCTTACTGCACTGGAGACCAGGCTTCAACACATTAGCTTTAGGGAGATGGGGGATACTAGGTTCAAACCATCTCTCTCTCTCTCTCTCTCTCTCTCTCTCTCGTAGTTACAGCAATAAAAAGCTGAGAAACCAAGCAACCCCAATTCCTACTGGGAGACTCTCCCACTTTGTAACATTTTTCACTTGATATTCAGACCAATATTTTGTCCTCATGATAGTGATTTTCTGTTACTGATCATCTTTAGCTGTCACAGTCCTCTTTGTTTATTTCCTTGGTCCTGCCCACATTCCACAAATAGTCTCTTAATTAAAAATCTCCTTATTCAAACCTTCTTGAGTAAATTATTTTCTGTCAGAACCTAAATATGTGTCCAAGAGAGAAGTGAGAAATGTAGTATGATTTTTTTTTATTTAAAGAGAGCTTGGTATGGTGGCCCAAACTTGGGAGGGTAAGATATGAAAAAAAGAAAATAAAGAATAAGTATAGCACTAGAGATTAGAAATATGTTGCTTAATACAGTGAAAGTATAATCCCAGTTAAGACAACTTCTCATACTTGGTCTAATATTTATCTGCATACTACTTATTTATATTTAATATTTATTCACTGTCATTAAGCTAAGAACCTCAAATGTAGATTCCCAACCATCACTTCTCCTCAAACCTTTGTATTCCTTTATATAAGGATTTGGGAACATTTGACATATAGATTTCCCATAAGCACCTTAAGTGCTAACATTTCCAAAATTAAGTGTGATGTGATGGCGCACGCCTGTAAATCCAGTACTTGGGAAGCTAAGACAGGAGAATTAGAGGTTTAGGGACAGACTCAATGTTGTAAATACTTCCTTCTCTTTAAACTTTTCTTGGTTGAAAACATAATCTGGACATTTACATAATCTTAAAAAAAGGGAATTGGAGTAGAGTCCTTATTCCCTATCACCATCACAGTTAGTCTCTTGTCAAAACATGCTGATTTTATTTCATAAGCATTTTACAAATTACTTCCTAATTTTGTCTTCTCACTATTGATATTTATTAATGGAAATACTATTTTTGCCCTTACTTTAGGCTAAGCCCTATACAGACTCCTTGACTCTTCTCTAACTCAGTATGTATTCCACCAATATTTGTCATTAAAAGTTGCATTGAGTTATTTATATGCTTAAAATTAATTTCAGTATTTTAAAATTTTTATAAATGGAAAAATTCTTAATGTAATATGCAAAGTCTTGCTTTGTTCTCTAGTCTTATTTTACACTATTTCTACTTCACATTTTTAATTTTCAGCAGCATCAAACCTACTATAGTTTTAATCCCCACATAAACCTTGAGAATTATCATGTTATCATGGTGTGTATGTTGCTCCCCACTCCTTCATACATATAAAATACTTTAATACTTTACACCTGCATTTCCATTGGTAAATTTATTACATTTTTATTTGAAAATATTTATTTACTTATTTATTTTTTCTTTTGCGGTACTAGAGATTGAACTCAGGGGCGTTCTACTGCTGAGCTATACCCCCAGCCCTATTTTTTATTCTTTATTTTGAAACTGGGTCTCACTAAGGTACTGAGGCTGGCCTCGAACCTGGATCCTCCAGTCTCAGCCTCCCGAAATCTGGGATTACAAGTGTGCGCCACCACGCCTGGCTTGAATATAATTATTCAACTAGATTGTAAAAATGAGAAATTACTTGTTTGTTGGGATGCTTGGAGAGAGCACTAATAAAGAGAACTGAGTAACATTGAGAATCAATCAAATGCTAAAATTGGCAACAGATATCACTTTTAATACTGAACGGGAATAAGGTAAGGGGTAATCTAATGTGAGAGACAAATTGAAATACTGAACGAACCCTACAATTAGACTCATCCAGGCAATCACTATGACTCCAGCTCCAGAATTGCCCATTCATATAAAAACATTCCTCAGGTAAGAGATGAGACAGATCAGAAGCAACTGTGGGAGAAGACTCACCTGAAAGAAACAAAAGAAGGGTATTTTTTTCATTCTTAATTGTTTCCTCAAAATTTAGGAAACAGGTTATTCTGAGTTACCAGAGGTAAATTTAGATGAGGAAAGATTTATTTTGGTTCATGATTTCAAAGCTTCAGCCCATAATCAGAAGGGTTCAAGGTAGAAAAATCATGGCCATAGAGTATGACAGAGGAAAGCTTCTCAGCTAGCAGCAGTCAGGAAGAAAAGAGGGAAAGATAGAGGAAGTGCCCAGGGACAGATATGGTCCTCAAAATCATACCAGTGACCTTCTTCCTCCAATCATGTCCCACCCTGGAACCTTGATGCATTTGGGGACCATGTTTTCAACACCTGAGCCTTTAAGGAGACATTCCAAATCCAAATAATAACAAGTTTTTTTCTTGTAATAGTATTAATTTTCTATTCTCAGATTCTAGTTCGTGGACCTAACACACTTTTTATGTAATGTGTTGTAAAGGAATAAACTTAATTTTAAACATATAACCAACTAAAGAAGGTATAGAAATTATAAATGATTGTAATAAAGGTAATAAAAGCAAGGTCTGTGAACCAAGGAGAAACTGAGAATATGCTTTCAAATTATGCATAATTTTTCAAAAGATTAGCATTAGGCATATTTTTACAATGAATCAGTGTTTTCTTACAAGTCTTATAATATTGTAAAAAATTAGTTAGAAGCAACAGACATAACTTGTTTTGACAAGGATTAAAAAATATTTGTGAACAATTTTATAATACTTGAATATGCAATCTTAAAAAGATATAAAAATAAACATATAGCATAAAAATTCTTTTTTGAGGCCAATAATTATTATTTCACTTACTCAAAAGGATGTTTTTTTCTGATATTGATGTTATATTTGGGAGGTGGGAAAATTGGTTGTTGGAGGTTTTATTATCCAATAAATAGACTCTTTGCCTTGGCTACATTATCATAAAATGTATTTTTATAATTATTTAGAGGCATATTGAAACTGCTTTTGAATTTCCTATTTTGGATGCCATCAGTTTCAACAGAATATTATCAGTATTCTCTGAAGTAAGCAATTTTTGCCTGTTATTTCAGCATTTTGATTCATTACATGTTAACACATCACATGCCAACCTGAAGAAACACTCCCCATGTGTTTATTTAGGTTGAAATCTAGACTTCTTGATTTTTATATTTTTCTCTCAAATGCCTTGAAACTCAGCTCAAACTTCCCATTTTAGTTTTGCCTATCTAGCATTATTTATTGGAAATAGTGCTTTGAGTTAAAGTGAACCCCTCTGCAAGAATCTTAACCATTCCCTTTCTGTATAGCTTAGGAAGACAGTTATTGTGATTAACCCGTATTTTCAGTTACAATTTCTAGTTAATGATATAAATTACTTAGTTAAAATCTGGGTCTTATGATAGTGCATTTCTTTATATCTATTAAAACTAAAGAATCTGTGGCAAAGTATATGGGAGATTAAAAGGTAGAAATTTTATTATTTCCTGAACACAGGTATATTAAGATAGGTAATTGGACAAATACAATTATTTATCAATAAGGAATATAAACCAAATTAGAGAGATTAAGACAAATGTATAACTGAATACAGTCAGAATAAGATAAAATCCATGAATCAATACATGCTGCACTTATTACCAGTTCTCAAAAACAAGGTCGGTCATATCTAAACAGTAGGATGTCCCAGTGAAGAATGCTACATATCAACCCACCAAATGCTTAATAGCATCAAACAATTAACATTAATTTATGTTTATGACTACTGATAAATGACTGAGGCCTCAAGTTGCATGTTTCTCAGATAGATGAATATACCTGGGGTATCAGTAGTTTACACATGTCTGGGGCTTTAACTGACTCTTGGCTGGATTTTTCTTTTTTTTTTCTGTTATATGTACTGGGGCTATAATGTTTTTTATAGCTTCTTTATTCATGTGCCTTATTCCTAAATTGAGATTGAGATGACTGGAATAACAAGGACTGAAGGACTGACTAAGCAACTCTCTCTCTTCTCTGTCTCTTTCTCTTTTCTTTCTCTCTCCCTCTCCCTCTCCCTCTCCCTCTCCCTCTCTCTCCTCTCCTCTCCTCTCCTCTCCATCCCTCCACTGTTTTGAACTTCCTTATAGCACAATAGTCTTAGGTTAATCAGACATCTTTTATGTAAATAGTTTTAAGACAGAGCCCAAAATCCAAGTATCCAAGTGAAAGTTGCTGATCTTTTAAGGCCTGGATGAGGAACCTTTGAGGGGTCCCTTCTATCATGTATATTAGTCAAAGTGGACACAGATCCCAGAGAAATTAAAGGGAAGGGAACATAAAACCAACCTCTCAATGAGAAGATTGTCAACATATTTTTGGTCATCTTTACCAGTTACAGGGGAATCCGAAAAACCCTAACAGAAGAGACAGCATCTGAAATTGTTGTAGAGTATGGGTAGAATTTTGACAGGTAATATAACATGATAGGCATTGAAGATGGTAAAACACATGTGATTACATAAAAGATGAGCAAGAAAGTGAAGGGCATATCCAGAGAGAGAGTAGACTGGTACTTATAATGCCTATCATATTATACACAAATAGTTAAAGATTATAAAAATGAAAGCTAATTAGTCCAGAGGTATTACACCTCTCAACACAGGACATCATCTGACTTCTTCCTCTTGTCAAGTGCTATTATCTGATTTTTCTACATTTATGAGATTTTTTCCAGATATCTACATTTTATTAGATATCAATGAGTCTTGTCAGTTGTAGCTTGAGTTAAATCATTAGCAATTTTTTACTAGTTAGAGAGTAAACAGACTGAATGAAATGTTGCTTGTACATTTCTTTGAGACCTACGTCAGTGGGATATTTCAGACCTTGGCAAATTGTACATATGTTTAACAATGACTGACCTCCATATACTTCTTACTTTTCTTACTGAGCATAAGTTACTGATGTTAATTTGCCATTTAATTAACATTGACATACACGGACATCATCTAAAGAAATTAGTTAGGAAAACAAACATATATCACACCTCCATTAGTTTTCTTGGGATTATTTGTTTTCATTTGCTGTATAATCTCTATGACCCTAGAAACAGAGGGGAGAGTCATATTTTGTGGTTCTTCAATATAGTAAAGTCAATTAAACTTTTTAAAACTGTAGCCCCAAGGCTAAATTAACTTAAATGAGCCAAGCTAAGAAGATCAATGGCATTCCAGAGTTCAAATGCATAGTGAGTGAAGAAAATCAACAAGATGAGGGAAATGAAGGAAGGTTCGATCTTATCATAAGCAATTTATAGAAACAGTGCAGTGAAAATCATGAAATAAACAATGGATATATATATTAAAAATATTAAATATTTTATGAGGAAGCTCTTGATTAATTCTTAGTTCTTGTGATAGTAAGAAAAAAACAAAAACTGAATTACATATTTTAAGTTGGCCAGTTTGTTAGAGAGAGACAAATTGAGAGAGTAAATACATGCCATGATCCACATATCCACACTGGATGAAGATTTTGAATGCTTCCTAAAAAGTCATGGGGTTTCTGCATTATTTCATTTGGATGGAACTGACTAAAGATCTTAAGTTGAAACATTTTATATGGGAATATGGTAACTTATTAATTGCTAAATTTTTCTTCCTTTTGTTCCTTCTTATTTTTATTTCCTTCTGTTGTGTAGTTAAATAAGTATTGTATTGATATTCTAATATACATTCTCCTATAGAAATTCCTCAATTAATGCCAGAGCTATTAATATTTATGACTTACATCAAGACTCCTGATTGATTGAAATATTTTTGCTCATTCATAGAATGTATTTAAGTTATTTTTGGAGCTTTGTGCTATTAATATATCATTGATGCCATAAAATTAATTTTCCTAACAAAATTTATATTCTTGTCAAACTTTAATATTCCAATAAATGAAATTATTCAAGTAGCATGGAAATATTCTGACCTTCTTCTAACCTAGAAGTTTTCTTTTAGTGGTGCCGGGGACTGAGTACAGGGGCATTCTACCTCCGAGCTACACCACCAGCCCTATTTTTTAATCTTTATTTTTGAAAGAGAGTCTCACTCAGTTGCAGAGGGCTTCACTAAGTAGCTGAGGCTAGCTGAAAACCTGAGATCCTCCTGTCTCAGCCTCCCAATTACTGGGGTTACAAGCATGTACAAAGACTCCCAGCTAGAAGTTTTCTTTTGAAGAAGCTAAAACATAGCAGTTAGAATCAGTTTTATTGTAGTAACAGAAATGGAGGCTACATGTAATATAAAATTAGCTACAATAAGCTTCTGTTGAATTTTGAACTTCTTTAGTATTTCCTTAGCTTTTAAATTACATTGACCTCTGGACATTCTCAAATACTTAAATTTGTATTAATTTTTTTCTGGTTTTCTAATTTCTAGTTCTTAGAAAATATAATTATTTCCACAAAGTCTTCAATGATAATGTATATTGTTCATAATTTTTAATTTTATAAATTATAAGATCTTTTTTACTTTTATAAATTATAAGATCTAGTAAAGATAAATGTTTTCTGTATCTGCAAATAACATAATTTAAAAGGAACTTTTTATATATAACAAATAAATAAATATAATGCAACAAATAAATATAATTTAATTATATTAAAGATATATAAATTTTCATGTATGTTTATATGTAAATTTTTATATACAAATATATATAAATAAATATATAAACAAGTATAATTTAATAATATTAATTATTTAGTTAAGGCTATAATTTTGTTATCTCTCACCCCTACTTATTTTATTCATCCATATAACTAGAAATTCAGCTGGTTATGTGATATAAATAATATTATACTTGCACATATCTCTAGTTCCTTCAGCAGAGAAAAAAGGTTACCTAGTTAATCCATTAAATAGAGCCAAATAACCTTTCCATGGTAGGTAAATTATCTGTCATCTCTCTAGATTTTGTGTACTCAGATCATGCCTACACTCTATTCATTCAGCTGTGAAACATTAAGCTACCAATTTATCTATCCATTGGAATGGAAATGTTTGATGATCAAGATTTTTCAAAAATGTATAATACAGATTAAAGATACCCAATCTTATATATTTTATTAAATTGAAATTAAGCATAAGACCATCTTGAAAATAGAGTAGTATCCATGTTATTTCGATAGTATTATTATTAGAGCTAGTTGGGAATTTTAAATATCTATGGGAGAAATATAAGGGTATGAATAAAGTGTTCATTGTTGCCATCTTGTAAACCAATATTATTGAGTAAAAATACTAAATATTCCCAATCTAATAATATTTTTAAAATGGAAATCAAATTTCTACAGTTGAAAAAAATATTCTTTTCTCAGAAACTATATTCCAGACAACATTGATATGGCATGATGATTTAATATTCAATTAGTGGTTGATAAATTATGTTGATATCCTGTATCAATAAGATTTAGGTTATGTTAAATGATCTTGTTCCAACATATGTGATGGGTCCTACAGTTAATGTTTGCTACAAAATACAGAGGGAGCATTTTCTTCTTTGTAGTCCTAATATAGGTATTACATAAAAAAGACTGAGTCAAGTAATTCTTGGTGTATAACAGTTGATTGAAAAGCACTGCACTTAGGGTAATCAGTCCTAATCTCCAGCACCTTCACAAATCATTTCCTCAGGAAATTAATTCAATATTTGGCACGTAACATGATTTTAGTAAAACCAGTGTTTTTGACCTTATTAGCTTCCTGGATGCACCTCATTTATTCTCATCTACACTCCAGATAAATAGGCCATCATCAAGAAGAGGTGAATAGAACTGGGAAAAGCATAGAATACAAGGAAGGAATTGAGGAAGAAAGAGACCTAAACATTTTCCCCATATGCAAAAATAAAAAATGGAAACAAAGTCCATTGATTATGTGTCTGTTCAATTTCAAAGAAAAAGCAAATATTCAGAATTTCTATATTTAATTATAAATTATTTAGCTTTATATTTATCTTTTTCTACCAACACAAATTGTTCTTGGGACTTATAATCAATTTTGTAATGTCTTTTCCAATTTCTGTTTTTCATCTTCTTCTAAGAAGGTGTCTCTTTGCCAGTGGCTATTTTTTCCTTCAAAAAGAATATTCTCTTTCACCTATATAATGGTACTGTATTTGATAAAGAGAAAGGAGAAAGCTATCGCAATTTAAATTGCTTTTACCTAGAATAAATAACATGGTTTTCAAATAGATTTACCAGATATTAAAAAAGTACACTGGCAATTGTAGGTTCATGTACTACCCTGGGGAGAAAGGGCATTCTGATAGGTATATTGTTGGCCCAAATTGCTGTATCCACTGATATTTAATTTCCTTGACAATTTATTTGCCAGAGCTATCTCTAACTGTAACAATTTTCCTGTTAAAACTGATTTTCTAGCAATTTTATGCTGAGTTCATAAGATGGTCCTGTTACTTTCTATTGCATATGGTTATTAGAAAACCACCTATAAAGCACTTTAGGAAGAAATAAGTTATTAAATTATCAATAACAAGAAGTTTTATTCACAAATTCAGAATGGAATTACCTCTTGATTAGCAGGTAAGATTCTTTGGAGGCTAGAGAGAGGTAGTGAAAAGATATCAGAGGACTGAGGGAACAAAGGCTACTAACCAGTTTTGTAGAAAACTGCTTTCCCACTCTCCTGGGAAAAGTATCCCTATAAACATAAAACTAATCTGATAGGAAAAAACAAAACAGCCTTTAACTGAATGTATATGTATTGAAAGAATGAAAATTTCAAAGGGTATGCTTATTGGGCTTTAACTCACCACTTTATTTTTAAGTAGTTAATTATATTCTCATGTTATGTTGCTATATTTTAATGTGCTTAACCTGAATTATTTTATTACATCATAAGAAGAGTCTAACATAGGATCATATCTGACCTCCAATATTCAAATAACAATCTTATACAGAATGTATTAAAATATTACAAATCAATAAATGAGACTTAGGACCCAGTTTAAAATAGGAAAAATGCTTCAGTAGACAGTACACAAAATAAAATATACAAATAGTCAAAACACACATAAAATATCTTCAGCATTATTATTAATTAGGAAAATGGAAATCGAAATCACACTGAGATACCACCAAGCATGCACCACAATAGCTTACGTAAAAGGATAATAAAGAAAATACTAACTTGGCAAAGATACTGAAAAACAGGAACTCTCATACATTGCTGATTGAAATACAAAATGATGATGCAAATGGAAGATGGTGACATAGAAGGAGACAGAAGGATTCAGTCACTCTGAGACTCAGAACTCAATCACTGGGAAGACTGCTTCTGGACAAGGGAAGAAGAGCAGTGAAAAACTCAATACAAACAAGGAAAATTAAAAAGTGGGGAATCACAACTAGAAGAAAGAGCAGAGGACTATAAAGCACTCTATGTTTCTCACCTGGTGAATGGAGAACTGTGGGCAGCAGAGACAGTGCCATCTTGGCCAGGCTACATTGGAGCTGGCAGTTGCCTCTAGAGACCTCCAGGAAGAAACTGTGGATTATTGTGAGGCTGATGACTATAGATCATCATCTAAAGCAGTGGGCATTTTGTTCCACATTCAATAGGGACCTGGCAGACCAGATGACCCAGCCAGGCCCTGTGACTGCAACTGAACCCAGGCACATACATTAAAGAAAAGACAACCTTTTCAACAAATGGTGTTGGGAAAACTGGTTATCCAGTTGTAGAAAAATGGAACTAAATCCTTACCTCTCACCCTGCACAGGAGTTAACTCAAGATGGATCAAAGACCTGGAAATTAGACCAGAGACTGTGAAGTTAATAGAGGAGGGCATAAATTCAGCACTTCAACATATAGGCACAGGTAGAAACTTCCTCAACAAGATCTCCCAAAGCTCAGGAAATTTAAACAAGAATTAATAAGTGGGATGGTATTAAACTAAAAAGTTTTTGCATATCAAAGAAAACTATCAAGTGTCTAAGGAGAAAGCCCACTAAATGGGAAGTTATCTTTGTCAGCTATCCCTCTGATAGAGGACTAATATCTAGAATATACAAAGAACTTGAAAGACTTTACATTAAAAAATAACCCAATCAGGAAATGGGAAACAGGATTGAATAGACACTTCACAAAAGAAGAGACACAAATGGCCAATAGATACAGGAAAAAATGTTCAACATCATTAGCAAGCAGGGAGATGCAAATCAAAACTACACTGAGATTCTATCTAGCCTCAATCAGAATGGCAATCATCAAAAAGTCAAATAGCAATAAATGTTGATGAGAATGTGGGGAAATAGGAACTCTTCTACACTGTTGATGGAATCGAAAACTAATTCAGCCATTAAGGAGATCCTTAATGTGTGGAGATTCCTTAGAAAATTGGGAATGGATCCATCATATGATCTGGCTATACTACTCCTGGGTATCTTTCCAAAGAGGTTGAAATCAGAGAACTACAGTAATATATGCATACCTACGTTCATAGCAGCACAATTTATAATAACCAAATAACAGAACAAACTTAGGTGTCCATTAACAGATAAATGGATTACAACATTATGGGAAATGCACACAATGGAATTCTACTCTCAATAAAGAACAAAATTATGTCATTTTTAGGAAAATGGAAGGACCTGGAAAACATTGTTAAGTGAGATGAACTAATCACAGAAACTGAAGGGTCATATGTTTTCTCTAATATGCACAAGATAGGGAGTAATTGGGATACAAGAGAGACTCCAGATAATGGAGGGGAAACCTCAGTAAAGCCAGGGAGGTGGACTAAGGGAAGGGAAGGAGGAAGACTGAAGTTCATTAATGAAAATACTACTATTGACTCTACTCTGTGTACTTATGTGAATATACAAATGTCAATATCAGTGCTCTGTATAGGAAGGGGGGAAATGGGGAGGCAGGGGGGCACCAAGTGCTGTGTATGTCATTGTCAACCTGATTTACATTATGATGTGAGACTATAATGTGCCAATAAAAGCACATTTTAAAAAAGAAAGAAATATAAAATGATGAGGAGCTTAGGAAAAGTGGCAATTTCTTATGAAATTAAATGTACACATGTGTGTGTTGCATATACAATTCTACTTCTTGGTATTTTACCCAATAATAATGAAAATATCAATCCATTAAAAGATTTGTATAGTTATGGCAAAATTACTCATAATAATTCAAACTTAGAAACAACTAATGTCCATCAATAGGAGAATGGATAAGTAAATTTTGGTCCCAAAAAGAAAATACTGACAAAATATACCATGAATCAATCTGAAAATTATCATATTGAGCAAGAGAACACAAACACAAAAATAGGTATGTTACATAATTCCATTTACTTGAAGTCCCAAAACAGTCAAACACTAATTTATAGTGAGAGAAAGTTAAAAAACTGGATATGCTATGGAGACAGTAGAGATAGACAGGACAAGGGCAGAGGGAAAGATTTTTGTGATGAAAACATTCTACATCTTGTTTTTGATGGTAGATACATGGGTATATGTAAGCATCGGCATGGTGACTATATTAATGGCAACATACTGTATTCCTGAAAAATGCAAAGGGAATAGATGTGAAGTACTTTCATCACAAAAATAACTATGTGAGGCAATACATTTGTTAATTAGCTAGATTCAACCTTTCCACAATTACACATACTTAAAAACATCATGTAGTACATGATGAATACATACAATATTGTGTCAATTTAAAAACTTTAAAAATAAAAATAACTCATTGATGAATTAAAATGTGTCAGTTTCATTGTACATCAAATATTCTTCAGTAAATAGTCATGATGGAATAGAAAAAAGTCATTATTTTAGCACTAAATATATATATGTATATATAAAATATGTAATATATTGTTTATTATACATAATCTACAAATATATACAAATATGCATGTATATCAATCTTTATTATCCAAATATCATAACTAAATATATCACTTTCATTTTTAAGTCTATTATTATTAATAATGACTAGCATTTTGCAGATTTTTCAGATATAATTCACATATGATACAACTCGCCCAATTAAAGTGTACAATTCAATGGATTTTTAGAATATTCAAAAATTTATCTATCATACCATATTTAAATATTTTCAATTTTCAAAAAAGGCTTATCCATTACCTAAGAATTTCCTTTCTCCCCCCAGTACTAGGCAACTGCTAGTCTACTTTCTTTTTTGGTATATTTGACTATTTTGAATATTTCATGTATATAGAATCATAGTTTTATATAGCATTATATGAAGGTTTCAATTTCTCCATATCCTTGCTAACACTTGCTATTATTACTTTTTTTTTTTTCAGTACTGGGGATTGAACCCAGGGGCATCCTATCTCCAAGCTACACCCCTATCCCTATTTTTTATTCTTTATTTTGAAACAGGGTCTCACTAAGTTGCAGAGGGCCTCACTAAGTAACTGAAGAAGAACTGTATGCATAAAACTCATCAGTAGCTCCTTTATTGCTCTTAAAATACAATCCTAAATCTTAATTATTTCCCAGAGGTCTTGGTTTTTCTTCTTCCTGGGCTTGAAGACAGAAAATAAATATGTTCTTGTCTGAGAAAGATTTTCACATTATTATCTATTTCCATAGTACTTTACCCCCTTTGCACATGCATAAATATGAATAAATATGCAAGTAATATCGTTTAAAACATCTCAACAAGGTTGTTTTCCAATCTACATTCTAAATCTAAAGCAATTATATTTCACAAAAGAAGGATTTCTTGTTGAAAAGAAAAAATGGACATACAATGAAAAACTATGTGTTGAGGTCAGTTATTACTTAGTAACATGTGGTGATAAAATAGTTTAAGCATTGGCAAGAATATGGATATTAATTGGATTAAAATGCAGTAGTTTAACCAAGGAGAAGAACATAGAGGTTAATTGGGTTAAAATGAAGTTATCAGTAATATTGGTAAACTCATTCTTTAGTTCTGAGACAAAGGTTGGAATATTGAAGTGGAACAAAATAATCAACTTTAAAAATTTAAGTAAGGTGAAAACAAGTTTATTTTCCTTACATACTAATTTACCTGAGCAAATAACTATTAAATAAAGGAACAAAGGACTATGTATAAAAATAGAACTCAAGCCTATTTAGTGTTATCTAATTAATTACTGACTCCTGATGGTTTTAATTAACTAAGATATTTTTCAACTGTCAGATACCTAAATGTGTGAACCTCACATGCTTGTAATCCCAGTATTTGGGAGGCTGAGACAGGAGGATCACAGGTTCACGACCAGCCTCAGCTATTTAATGAGGCTCTCTGCAACTTAGCAAGACCCTGTTTTAAAAAATAAAGAATAAAAAATAGGGCTGGGGTGTATCTCATAGGTAGAATGTCCCTGAGTTCAATCCCTAGTACCACAAAAAATAAAAATAAAAAAAGGAAAGTAAAAAAAAAAAAAACCTTCTATAATCCAAATACTAACTAAATCTCTATGAACACACCTAGCCTTTACTTCAAATATCAGTCAATTAATTACCAGATCTGATATTCTTGTTTTAAAAGAGACTTAAGTAAATAGAGAGAAATCAATAAGGTCACCTGAATTTGTTTTCTATTATTTTTGCTTTAGTTTACTTTAAATATGAAGGTCATCTAATTAAAAATGTTTTGAATCCATTTATTTTAAAACTTTATTTGTCAATGAGATGACTTAAATTCTTAATATCTAAGATATCTCATGACTTTTTTCTTCTGGGAAATATGACACCAAATAAGTAATTCTGCTAAGAATTTCTATGAGTAAAATGTAGTTTTTTTGACTGGAAGTACGGGTGACTTCCAGTAAGTCATTAGGAACAAAGGAAAAATAAATACTGAAAAAAGGATATGTAAATAAAAAAACAATTATTTTGGAGGCATTCTACTGTTGCTGTATTGTTTGGGCATACAGATAAGATGGTCCAAATTTTGTTATGTCTGCACAATCAAATTTTAAGAGAAAACTTTGGAAGAGTAAAAATATACAACTGAACAAAGGTAAAAAATGAAATTGAGAAATAAACCTTAATATGTAAAATGCAAGAAACAACAATAAAAGGGACAAAAAAAAAGCAGGGCGAATTCAAGGCTAATAGAAGCAAGTTCTCATCATCAATAATCATGATACAGATAAAAGAGCTATCTAAAGACTGAGATGAATATGGGCACGGTAGCACACAACAGTAATCCCAGTACTTGGGAGGCTGAGACAAGAAGATCACATGTTCAAGGCCAGCCTTTGAAATTTAGTGAGACCTTGCTTCAAAAAAAATTTTTTTTAAAAGTGATAAGTTCTGGACACAGGCCAGCAAAAACCGGAGCCTGACCGGAGCTCAAAACTGTATCAAGGGTGACATGTCCCCATTGCAGACAGCCCAAACCACATCCTGGAAGAGTTGGTTCCACTCAGTGCTCCCAACCCCCACCCCCTTGTACCCCCTGTTTCCCAGAACCTGCACTCATCCCTGACATTGCCATTTCCATTATCTGTCTATAGCCCTTAGTAGCCCACTTGCTAAGTTTTCTGTTTATCTACTCATATTAAAAAAAAAGAAAAAAAAAAAAAAAAGAAAAACCACCCTGCTGTTCATGCATCTATCTAGGAAATGTAGCCAGACTCAGTCAATAAATTTTGTTTGCCTATGAATGGATCTCGGGTGGTTATTTGAGTACAAAACCCTTTTATTTGGTACCCAAACCCCAGGAGGACATGCTACTTCCTTGGGAGCCTCCTTCCCCAAACCCTTGCATTCAATACCACCAGAGACCATAGTCCACTGCTGACAATTCACATCCAAACACTGGCCAATTTTGTAGTTAGAGGACTTGGGTGAGTGGGTGAGTGACTCAGTTTCAGCCTTCTCTTCTCCTCATTGTGGCAATCAGTTGTCCAAAATACTAGAGAAGTTCCTCTGGCCTCTGGACCTGGCCAGTGACACGCAAAGGACGCTTGGGTTGAGCACGTGGTCAGGTGGCTCCGGCCATTGCCAGGCTGACTTCAGCCTTTGGGAATAGTTTCAAGCATGCCCAAACTTCTCCAAGGTCTTTACATCACAGTCTTCATCCTCGTCCTCTCTCCTGTTCTCTTCAGTCTCAAAGGTAAGTCAGTGTCCACCCTATCCAAAACCTCACCTCTCGAGGGTCTCTTCAGTAACCTTGATGTAATGTCCTTGGGTTTCAAGGAGACAGTGAACCAAATTGTCTCATTTTGTATTCCATGGTCATATGGCCCCATTATATATTGGACAAATTATAACAGCTTTCAATGGCCAGAAGATGAGACTTTTGATTATATTACCCTTAGAGACCTAGACAACTTTTGCAAATGCAATGGAAAATGGTTCGAGATCCCCTATATTCAGGTTTTCTTTTCCTTCAGATGTCTTCTCACCCTTTGCCACTCCCTGCTCCCCCGCCCAGATTCCCTTGGCCCAGACCCCTCCACCCTCCACTGGCTCTTCAGCCCTTTCCCCTAAACTCCCCGATCTGATCCTCCTCCCCTCTACCCTATAGACAACTCTGCCCTTCCCTGCCCCCTACCTTCCAATCCCCCTTCCTCATCCTCCTCTCCCTCCCAGCCGCCTTCTCCTTTCTCCCCTGCTCCTTCTATCTCTTCTAATCCACCTCCCACTGACTCCCCACCCTTCACTCACTCCTGCTCTCACCAACTGGCTCCCCTTCTCCCCCTCCAGGAAGTCTTGGGAGCTGAAGGCATTGTCCAGTTTCGTGTTATATCCCAGATCGAAAAGTGTCTGGAGTCCTTCTCTGACCCAATTTCTTTTATCAAAGAATTTGAGTATCTTATCCAATCTTATAACCTCACCTGGCGTGATGTATATGTCATCCTTTCCTCTACCCTCACCGCAGAAGAGAAAGAACATGTCTTGCAGGTGGCCCAGAGTGCGGCAGATGAGGCCCATGGGCAGGATGCAGACAATAGGCCAGTGGGCACTGCAGCTGTTCCATGGGAGGAATCGAATTGGACTTACCAACCCTGTGCCCCTGGTCGTGGAGCATGCAACCACGTGATTGTGTGTCTCACCACTGGCCGTAAACAGTCTGCCCACAAATCAGTTAATTTAAAAAAATTAAAAGAAATCTCCCAAAACCTCACCAAAAATCCAGCTGTCTTTCTGGCTTGCCTCACTGAAGCCTTCAGAAAATATATTTGCCTGGATCCTAGATCTGAGGCAGGCCAAGTTTTACTTAATAACTAATTTCTCAGTTGGCCCCAGATACTAAAAAAAATAAAATAAAATAAAAATAAAAAAGGTAGATCAGGGCCCTCAAACCTGCAACAATAATTCAATAATTGCTGCATGCGGCCTTTAAGGAGCTGAATGCATCCCTTTAATAATAGGGATGAATTAGAGGCCAGGGAAAAGCGTATCTGTGCCTTTTAGGATGGGGCTAATTTCCAGCTCTTGGTCTCAGCCTTACAAGGAAAGCCCACTGGCTCCACTCCCTACAAAGGGTACAGGGGCCCCCAGTGCACCCCAGAGGCCCACCACTCACCAATCTACAAAGACTCCTTTGGGGGCATGCTTTAAGTGTGATAAGACAGGCCCTTGGGTGCATCAGTGTCCCAAGCCTCGCCCTCCACCTGGACCCTTTCTGGCATGTGGGCTATTGGGATACTGGAAATCCAACTGCCCATGCAGAACTGAAATACTGTCACTAATAAACACCAGCTCTCACGCTCTCCCAAACCTGCTTGAGCTTGCCACTGAAGACTGAAAAAGGCCTGGACCCCTCGTCCCCCTTGGACATTACCACCTCTGAGCCTAGGGGAATCCTTCAGGTCACAGATGAACCAATTTCTTTCCTAATCGATATGGGGGCAACCTTCTCTGCATTTCCTGAATACTCAGGTAGGACCAGTCCTGTTTCTACTACAGTTGTGGGGATTGATGGTCTAGTTTCGAGCCCTTATCCACTTACCCTCTGATCTTCTCCTTGGGAAAAAGTTTTTACTCATTGTGTGTGTGTGTGTGTGTGTGTGTGTGTGTGTGTGTGTGTGTGTGTTTTCTTCCCCATGTGTGTATGTATGTGTTCTACCCCTGCGGGGTAGAGATATTCTAACCAAATTCAAGGCCTCTCTCCTCCTCCCATCTCAGCAGGCCAACCTCCTCCTTATCCTCACTTCTATCGAGTCACCTCATGACTTCTCACTTCCCTTGCCCTCTTGTCTTCAGGGAGCCCTTTCTTTCCCACACACTTACTTAGGGGACATCTACCAGGAGAAGACTGGCAGTTGGACTTTACATACACGCCTCCAATAAAGAGGAATGGGTATCACTTTCCTATGGTACATGGATAGTGGCATTTCCCACCACCGTCGGGAAAGGCCTCTGACATTGCTAAGATCCTTCTCACTAACATCATTCCCTGATTTGGCCTCCTTCAGAACTTCCAGTCAGACAAGGGTCCTGCATTCATTTTCCCAGTCACCCAGCGGGTAGCATCATCCCTGCACATTCACTGGTATCTCAACTGTCCGTATCACTCTCAGTTCTCAGACAGGGCAGAGAAGGCAAATTACATTATCAAAACACAGCTCATCAGACTCTGCCTAGAACTCTCTATCCCATGGATGGTTCTTCTTCCAATCATCTTAGGCCACTTCAGAGGCACCCCCCCCCCATTACTCCTTGTTCCTGAGTCCTTTTGAGCTCATGTTCGACAGGCTTTCTTACTTACACTTATACACCTTGCCCCGACCTCTGACCCTGCCGGCTCCTTCGCTAACTACTTCCCCATCCTTTCTCCCTATGGCTCATAACTACACTCTTCCCTCAGCCCTCCCTCAGGCGCCGGAGTTCCCTCATCATCCATGAGATCTTATTTATCTCCATAATTCAAACTGCTTCAGCCAACTTGGACCAGACCCTATGGAGTCATATTTACAACTTAAAGCCATATAACGAATGGTTGAAGTTCATTATTGCAATTTAGATATACAATTTGCTATTTAATACTGAAGACAAAGAGGAACTTGATAAATAAGGTTATTTTATTTTGGAAACCCACATGATTGTATTAGCTTTCTCCTGAGTTTAGATGATTAAATGATAAAATATCCTAAGTGTGGTTTATAAGATTATTCATAGGATGATTGCATCTTTGAGAAATACCATTATTTTAGCTAAGTATCATATTCATAAAATATGATTTATAATATTCTTTATTATGTTAAGGGAAAGGAAAGCATTATTGAGCTTTTATTGGTTTTAAGTAGTACTTCATGTTATTTTAAAATATTGGTGTATGATTTTTCACCTATAGACTAAATTAAAATTACAATTTGAGTGCTCTACTTTGTTTTTCAGTAAAGTTAGAGTTGAAAATGAATATCAGATTTTTTTTGAGGTTAATTCACTAGCCACTCAGATTCATTCACATCATTACCTCTAATCAGAAAAAAAAATGATGTGCAAGACCACTTAATGCAACTTTGTAATTAGAGTTTCTATATTTGAATATGTGTGTGTGTGTGTGTGTGTGTGTGTGTGTATATATATATATAGTGAAACTTTTAATGACCTACTTTTCTGTCTGTATTCTTCATCACATCAATTGTTACATTGATAGATTCTATGATTATTTATTCCTTTGTTTTCTGCTTCACTTCTTGAGGGTAAAACTGGGCTGACTGCATCATATTTTCATAATCACTTGAAATCTACATAATTCACCTTTGTTAAATAAGTCTTTCAAGCTTCAGGCAAAAGTTCTGCTCAACTTTGATCATTTTTAAATGGTAACATTTCATAGCTTTTTCAAAGATATTCTAATAAAGCAGGAGAAGTAGGATGATGTGTTAATATCAGCTACAACAATTAAACCAGGTCAAGTGATGTGACACAGAAGGCAATTCTAGGTAGAATTTTAGTTTTCTATATTAAGGGAAATGTGCTATAATTAATAATATTGATAAAATTTAAAAACACATTTATAGATAATAGCTCCAAGTCAATGAGTAGATTGACAAATTCTGATACATACTGAACCTCAAACCTATAATTAATACCTTTGTCTCTATTTTTGTTGATGTTATCATAGCATACCAAATAAATAGGTTTAGAATGTGCTGAATCATGTAGAAAGTCTTCATGCATAGCAAAATCTGTTTTGTCCTTCATAAAATAATTTAAATTTTGAAATCATCTGTGTTTCTAAGAATATACTTCAGACTAATCAGAAAAATAATTCCTTAAATGTATAATAAATATTTAAAAATTAATCCTTTACATAATTTTTCAAGTCTGTGGTTATTGTAATAATAAAATTTAATAATTTACATAATGAATCCAAACAATCATTCTGCAATCAACCATTAAAAACACCCTTAAGAAAATTTTGATCATTACACCCTTAAGAAAATTTTGATCATTAAACTACATAAAGAAAAAAAGAATAATTGAGTAGTATTTTTAATCAGTGAATTGTTAACAAACTCAGAATGTTCATAAGTTCTCAGAATGTAAGAAAATATAATACTGTTTAAATTGTTTTTGTTTTAGGAAAATGTGTTTGATTTGGCAGTAATTTAAATTTTAAAATTATTTTCTGTTAAGTAAATATGACTTCATTAGAAGCTTTTTGAAAAACAGTAAATATTTTGTCAAATAATCATTTGAATTTAGAAATTTAGAATAGTTCTAGTTTGGGTTCATTTTTGTTTTCTAAATTTGTTTTAGAAGTAGAAAAGGAAGATCTAGTAATCGGGGCAGAAATAAAATGGCTAAGTTAGAAAATGTACATTTCAAATACAGAGAGAGGAGTAAAGAAATGGAAGAAATAGATCAAGAAGGTAGATCAAGAAGATAATCATCTGTAATTAAATGACAATAAAGGCAGTTTATTTTTTGTTATCCTTAACCTTCCTTTTCTATAATTTTCCTCTTTTTATTATAGTGCTATCAGAAGAAAGGTCAATAAATTACTGCTTCTTAAATATTATCCGATTCACTTATATATCCAAAGTAGACATTTTGTAAAGGAATAAATCTCTAATGGTAGGATTAAATGCATAATGTAGTACTATTTTGGTACTGGATATTGAACCCAGGGAAACACTCCCTCTAAGCTAAACCCTCACCCTTTTTAATCTTTTTATTTTGAAACAAGTTCTTAATAAATTGCTGAGGGTCTTGCTAAGTTGCTGAGGTTAGAATCGAACCTGCAATTGTCCTGCCATAGCCTTTTGAGTACTGGGATTACATGTGTGTGCCAGCATGCCCAGCACATAATGGCATTTTGATGGTCACATTCATCTAGGACGGAGATGTTCCTTAATTTCTCTTTACATCATCTTGCATATGTGATTATATACTTCAAAACCTCTGTATCAAGAAATGTCCTTTTAAATGAATCTGTTCTTTTTTTTTTCCCTCGACACCACTTTGTGCCATATTAAAGAGAAATGAAGGTCAGATTATAGAAGTTTTTTCTCAAACTATTCAAATTGTGACATTTTTCCGAAATCTCAGGAGACAAAAAGTGGCAGGACAGAAAATTAACACTGACAAATGATCAACCCAATTCTCTTCCTGAGCTGTTACTTGGGTAGATAAGGACAAATACTATTGGTGTCCTGAAGACATTCATGATTCAAAGAAGTTACAACTTGTAATAAGTGAGAGCTGAGGTGCATTCATGCATAAAGACATATAATCATGGCTTTGGTTTCATAAGCAATACTTTTGCCAGTTCTGTTAATCAGCTTCTGATTTCTGAGAAAATCAGCTTATAAGGAGGAAAGATTTCTTTGTCTCACAGTTTTCAAGGTTTCAGTCCATGGTTGCTGGTCTCATTGCCCTGAGCCTGTGGCAAGGCAGAACGCTGTGGTGGGGAGTTTGTGTGGGAACAAAGCTGCTCACCTCAGGGTGACTGGGAACCAAAAACAGAGTGAGAGGAAGGAGCTGGGGTCCCAGTATACCTGTCAAGAGTATGCTCCCCACTATCACCTACTTCTTCCAACTAGGCTTCACGTCCTTAAGTTTCTACCACTTCCCAATAGTGCCACTAGTAGGGACTAAACTTTCAACATATGAGTTTTGAGGGACATGTCAAATCCAAACCATAATACCAACTGACTCCAAGTGGTTGCCTAGGCTAATTTCCTATATCAGTTCCAGACTTTCCAAAGCCACCTTCCTGTTACGATTGGGAGTAAAACCCTTTATGTACTCTCATGGGTGTTGGGATTTCTGTGTACAAAACACATTACATTATAGCAAGTAAGAAAATGAGTGGCATTGAGTTGAGTGAGAATAATCATTCTGACCTTCAGTTTTTTTCAAATACTGATGTTTAAGTCATTGGAAACTTGTAATATTAAAGTAAATAGCATTTGGAAATTTTTTAGCATGGTACTTGGTACATTATTGCTGCTTATTAAATACCTAGTTTTAGTTCCAATATGTCAGATATTAACACTTCTGCATATTGCTTTCTATGGAAAGATTTACTTGAGGAACAGGCTCTATTACCAAAAAATAAAAAGATTTAGAATAATTAGCCTCATTAATCTCAAAAACTCTTACCAGATCTGTTACATAACTTTTATTCCCTAGTCCTCTTTCCCTAGAATATTTAATTTGATATTTCTCAGATAGTGGCATAGTATTTGTGAACTAAAACAAAATGGAGAGAATAGTTTGACTACTTGTAATATCTCTATTTAAAGGATTGAGAGGTACTATAACACTGGTAATTTGTAGGCGAGTAGTTTAGAAAATATATATGCAAACATTATAATAATAATTCTATTTTATTTTAATATGTATAAGAAATAATATATGTGACACAAAATACATAATTTTAAAATTCAGTTAAATTCTAGTGAGGTATATAATAATACAAATAGGGAAGGAAATAGAAAAAGTGATAAAAAGTTGTCCTTAATATATAATATAGCTCTTAGTTTATTTATTATTTTCTTTCATCTCTCTCAGCAGTAATTCATAGTTTTCAATATAGAAGTCTTTGATATCTTTTATTTTTATTTATTTATTGTGGTACTGGGAATTGAAACCAGGGTCATTTTACTTTTTACTTCTGAGCTATACCTCCAACTCTATTTTACTTTTTATTTTGAAACAGGGTTTCATTAAGTTGCTGAGAGCCTCACTAAGTTGCTAAAGCTGGCCTTGAACCTGCGATCTTACTAAGGCCTTTAACCTGAGAGCTTCCTAGGTACTGGGATTACAGGAATGCATTACTACGCCTGCCTGATATCTTTCAAAAAATATCTTCCTAAGTAGTTTTGGTCTTATAATTTTTTAATTTCATCTTCCAATTGTTTGTTGTTAATGTGCAAATAAAACTGATTTTTGCATTGAAATTTTTTTAAAAAGTGGCCTTTAAACTATCAATGACTGGGAAATGCTATTATAGTCCATAATCATGTCATGTTAGGGCTTCTCAAAAATAAGCTATTGGGAATAGAAATTTGCTCCCACACAAACAAAATAATATAGTTAGTATTCCAAAGTATCTTTGTCTAAAAAGGTTCATAATAACAAAAAAAGGCTCATGACTGCAATACCATATTATTTCATTCTCATTAAATCATACATTAATTTCCTTTGTGGAAAATCTTTTTCATATTATGAGATTGTATCTCTTTTTTATGGGGAGGTTACTGGAGATTGAACCCAGGGACATTCTAACTCTAAGCTATACTGCAGCCCTTTTTATGTTTTAATATGAAACAACTAAGTTGCTGAGGCTGGCCTTGAATCTGTGATTCTACTATCTCTGCCTCCAAACTACTGGAATTACAGGCAAGCACCACTGTGACTGGTTGATATTATATCTATTACAAATTGAAACTATAATATGAACTTCTCAATAATATAATTGATCATTGCATTACTGAAACTATTTAAATTATATATAATTTTGTCTAATTAAACTTGTTCAATAAGTAAAATATGAATGAGGCTATTAACATAAAAACTTCTTCAAAATGTTTAATTTCTTGAGTGCATCTGAATCAATAATGTTATGGAATGTGAAAAGAACATTAAAATACCTGTCTTAGTTCAGGCTTCTATAACAAATTATCATAAGTTGTACAGTTTAAACAAAAAAATATTTACTCCTCATATTTACCCAGGCTAGATGTCCAACACCAAGGTGCTAGCAGATGAAGCATCTGGTAAGACAACCACCTTCATGATGTGTCCTCACCTATAGAGGAAGCCACATATCTTGTGGCTCTTCTAATAAGAACATCGATACTATCATGAAGATTTGCCATGATTTGAATATTTCAATCCCTTTCAATTTCATATGTTGACACCTAATTACCGAAGTATTGGTCTTAAAATATGGGGCTTTTAGTAAATTATCAGGTCATAAGAACTTTGCCCTCACAAATGGAATTAGCACCTTCATAAAGAGCTGTTTGACCCTTTCTGCCACCTGAGGCAGAAGATTGTTATCTATGAGAGTAAATCTGCTGGTATCTTGAGTTGGGACTTTCCAGGCTTCAGAACTGTGAGAAATAGATCTCACAGTTTATGATATTTTGTTATACCAGCCTGAACATACTAAGACAGAGCTCTACCCTCATGACTTAATTACCTCTCAGAATGGTAGATTATTGCCAGTGTCTCTACTTTAAGGATTTAGAGGTTACATGAGAACCATTGCTACTAGATCATAAAATGCAAAGTTTCATTTAAGCAATGCTGCTTGTAGATATACTTTGCAGTGAATAATAGGTAGGGGTTAGGACGACAAAAATTACAGTAAAAGCATTGGGACAGGCAAACAAATGCACCCTCCTCCCAAGGATGCCCATGACCTAATCCCTAGAAGCTATAAATATGTTTGCTTACATGGCAAAGGGTCTCAGAAGATGTAAATAATATTATAGGCCTTTGGATTAAGAGATTATCCTAGATTAGCCAGGTGAATCTGGTCTAATCATATGAATACAGAATTTAAGGGCAAAAGTACTTTCATACTGTGCCATGACCAAAAATGATATGATGAGAGAATAAGGTTCAAAGAGAGAATCTATGCTTCTGACTATGAAGATGGAGGGGAACATAAGCCAAGAAATATAGGAGACCTCCAAATATTGAAAAATATAAGGAAATAGATTTTCCCTAGAACATCCAGAAAGGAATGAAGCTGTATCATAACTTTTTTATCCCAAGAAGCCCACATTGGGATTATGATCTTTTAAACTGTAAGACAGTACATGTTATTTACATTGATAAGTTTGTGGAAATTTGTTTTGGCAAAAACAAGAATTACAGAATCTTTTAGCTTTTATAGTTAAATTTTATATATGAAATTATTATACCAAGTTCTGACATATACTGTGTGACATACTGTTCTGCTCTTATCTTTAAGACAGAATAGCATTCAAACAATTGTATGTCAAATAATTGTGATTAGATTTTGTGCTAATAAAATATTAGACGTTAGTGGGTGATAACGAATCAAATTATATTATGACCTGAGGAAGAAATACCTACAAGGAGGGTCAGAAAAAGAAGTTAGGACTAGCTAAGCATGGGGGTGTGACCTATCTTAAAGGCTATCTACAGATTATGACATAATTTGGTTACTGTTTGCTTGTTTCTTATCTTTAAAATTCTTTCTGGCAGCACACATTTAAGAAAATATCTGTGAGGTCATTATCTGATAGTACATGGAAAAAAATAGTCTTGGAAAAATAGAATGGTCAAATTGACAAAAAAAATGATAACTACAAGCCAAGATACCCAGCAGCAGTAAACTATGAGTTGAAGGATGAATCTGTTTCACGATGTTAAGAAATTTTAATAGTTAAACATTCAGTATTCAAAAAGCGGAATATAAGAGCAATGTATATACATTACTATCTGCATCACAAACCAGAACCGTTATTCTCCATTATTCATATATATTTTTTTAAAAAAGCACATGTGCTCAGTGATATCCAGTTTCCTGATTTCAATAATATTCAAAGAAAAGTAAACATAGTAAGAAAGGATGCCAGTACCCCAATTGGTCATTTAAAATAGCTCCTTCTTTTTGACATCTTAGTTTTCTTCCTTCCCACATTTATTTCACTACCACCTCCCAGTTGTATTGTTTTCTTTTTCTTTCTGAAATTGAATATGAGTAATAGCAGGAGCGCAAGATCCTTGACCTTACTTGACTCAGATGAAGTAGAGTATTAGTGTATTTGCATTTGAAACTAGTTGCTTCCAATTCTTGTAGAATGAGATCTTTGAAATTTAATTAGTTTACTTATGGCTTACAGTTTTGTCTCCTGCTATTCTCAAATCTAAACTTCTGGTAACTACATTGTTCAACTGTGTGCTTAACAAACATGTGCTGTACATTCCATGCTTTTCTCCTTCCAATCTCTCTCTGAGCACCAGTAACTTTCTTACTTTAAAATTAGGTGAATAGTAAGCCGGGCGTGGTGGCGCACGTTTGTAATCCCAGCATTCGGGAGGCTGAGACTGGAGGATCCTGGTTCGCGGCCAGCCTCAGCTCTCTAGTGAGGCACTCTGCAACTTAGTGAGACCCTGTTTCAAAATAAAGAATAAAAAATAGGGCTGGGGGTATAGCTCGGAGGTAGAATGCCTCTGGGTTCAATCCCCACTACCGCAAAAAAAAAAAAAAAAAAATTAGGTGAATAATGCTTACATCACTGGAGTTTTGTAAAGATTATTATTTCGCATGGAAAAATAGTCAATACATCATCTGACATATGTTCAATAGACAAAAAAAGTTTAAATACTAGATTATATTTTCTTATTTTCTTCTTATAAACTTCTATTATAATTTTTTAGATCTGCTGTATTATAAGGAATATTTTTGTCTCTGCTTTATATAGTCTTATCTAGATTGCAATTTTCTTGAAAACAAGCAAGACAGGAAGCTTATACTTCTTTATAGATATGAGTGTCTACTACATAGAAAATACTAAGAAAGTACTTAGAAAATAAATGTCTATACTACATAAAAATATAAGAAAGTACTTAGAAAATAAATGTCTGTCAATATATTTGCAGACATATGTAGAGATGTGCAAGAATCACATATAATGATCACACATGCTTAAATGCGACGTGACCAGGAATAAATCCCTTAACATTACTGAAACTCCATTTCCTCATACATAAAATGGTGATGATAACAATAATATCTACTTATAAAGGTTCTTGTAAGATAAAGGAAAAACTAAGTAATGGAATTCAAAAGGATCTGGTTCCAACCACAAATATGTGTATGTGTATTTAGTGTGGGGGAGATTTTAACAAATTGGAGAGTAAGAGAAAGTCGCCATAGATGAGGAGTTTAGAGAAGAAAAAAAGGGAAAATAAGAACATAATATTTCACTGAATGAGCTTATGAAAGAAAAAAACATTTAATTCTATCTTATTTCAAATATTTTTGAATAGGCCTCTTGGGAGTGTTATAACAATAAGGGATTCAAATTACTGAAATTTAATGTTCCTATATTATGTAAGAGAAAGAATATGAAAACTAAAATTAAACACATTGATTCTACTTTTGACTTTGCAAATGCAGCCGTGTAGTCTTGGACAAGTCGTTTTATTTTTCTTATACTTGGTTTTAAATGTTCAAAATTAGTTTATTGTGCTGAACTTAAAGTTCTTGAAGGTTCAGACTTGAACATTCTATGTTATTTAAATTAAGTGAAAGAAAATGCAACTTTCTTTAAAATTTGATCTTGAAAGATTAATGTTTTCTGGTGAGACAAGTAGATTCCCAGAATTAATAAATTGTGGACTAAATTCATTTTGTACTAAATTTTAACTCAAAAATGTTAATAGTTTCTGATTTATTTTTCCTGTAATAAATATTTAATGTACAGCTTAATGGTTTGCAGAAAGTAGCCTTTTTAGTGCTTATTTTTGAATACTATATTAAATAATGACTGAAGCAAAGGCCTGGAAAACATTGAAATTATATGTAACTATCTTGTGAAAATTGTATCCTTTAATAACGGTTCGTATGCAACTCTTGGAACAAATGAATAGTGTTTTTTTCTGATAAGAAACAAGGATGACAGAAGTAGAAAACTGCTTCAGAGAAGTTTAGTTATATGGAAAAAATTATTAAAACAACTGTGGTTTATTACAAGTCTAATATATCAGATTTAAATTGCTACATGTTGTGTAAAGGAAAATGTGGTTTCAAATTATATCACTTTCTTAATGTACATGAGTGCGGGTCAAAATCCCAAAGCTACCAAACTATGGAGTAAGGTTTTCAAATTTCATGACATAGTTTCTTTAGTAGTGGTTTTACTATGCCAACCTATCATTCAAGAAAAAATAAAACCAAGCTTTTAAGAAGTGTTTACAAGACCTTAAATTGTTGAGTCTAATTTTCAGGTTATATCAGATGTCAAAGTAGTTCATGGTAACCTCATCTCTCAGGAAAGCTACCATCAAGACTAAATATAGGAAAAAAAATCATTAAAGCAAATGGGACAGTATATAATTTTCTGCTTCCATATTAGCTTACCCCATGATAGTTTTACCTTTATGCAAGCATATATGTATTTTTTTCTACCTCATAAAAATGTGCTATGCAATATTTAAAAGAGAAACTCTCCATTAAAGAATGATACTATCCAAGGTCACGCAGTTTAATCAATAAGTATTGAAGATTTACAAGGTGCTAGGCTTTGCCGAAGATATAAAATAACTATAAGATATGGCCCTTGCATTTAAGAAATCTATAATTTGATTAATGAAACAGGTCTAAAATAATTAAAATGAATGATACAAGGCAGTATGTAATCAAAAACTTAAATTGTGTAATAAAGCCTAGATGTCATAGGAGTTTTGAGAAGGAGCTCTGAAAATACTCAAAGAAAACTCTAATGAAGCCGGGCATGGTGGCACACGCTTGTAATCCCAGCATTTGGGAGGCTGAGAACAGAGGATCATTCGCAGCTACCTAGTGAGACACTCCGCAACTTAGTGAGACCCTGTTTCAAAATAAAGAATAAGAAATATGGCTGGGGGTGTAGCCTGGAGGTAGAATGCCCCTGGGGTTCAATCTCCAGTACCAAAAAAAAAAAAAAAGAAAGAAAGCTATAATGAGCAAAAGGATACTGCTATGGGTTGAATGTTCATGTCCACTGAAAATTTATATGTTGGAACCTAAGACTGAATGTGATAGCATCAAAATGTAGAGGCCTTTTAGAAATGATTTAAGTCATGAGGCCTCCACCCTTATTAATGGAATTAGTGCCCTTATAAAAGAAGCTCAAGCGAGGTCCTTGCCCTTTCTACCATGGCAAACAAAAACAAAAACAACAACAACAACAACAACAACAACAACAAAAAACACCTAGAAGGCATCATTTGTGAAGCAAACAACATGCCCTCATCAGACATTGAATCTGCTAGTGCCTTGATTTGGGATTTCACAGCCTACCTGTTAGTGAGCAATAAATTTATCTTGAGAGAAATAACCCAGTCTACGGTGTTTTGTTATATCAGTCAAATGTTTTAAGACAGGTGCTAAGCTGTGCTTTTGAAGATAGGTAGAATTTGGAATGTTGAGAAGGGGTATGACTAATTTAGTTGAGTCCAATGACATTAGAAAAGATAACAAAAATGGGAGTAAGTGAAATATTTTGGAGGAAAGCAATGGCTCTGGCATTTTTCCTTTTCGAGACAGAGTTAGTTCATGCAACCACATTGAGTTATTTTGCCTCAGTGAAGGCCTTCACTTGTTATTTATTGGTAGAAACTTGTGTACACTTTGGATGTTGGCTTATATAAAATCTCCTAGAAATTGAAATTGAGATCTCAAAAAGAGATAAGCCATAGCTGTTAGAATCAAAATGGCACTGTACAAGCCATTTGGTTGGCAATTGTAAATGAGAGCTTTATTGCTTCACTTCATTGGTCAGAAAGCACTATTTGTTATTATTACCTGCCCCTATGCAAATAGATTGGCAATTTAAAAAATAAATTATCAATTTATTTGCATATGGATGACTAATAATTGCTAATATTTATGGAATGTTTTCTGTGTTCTGAGTTTTGTTCTAAGTGCTATACATAGATTATCTCATTAAGGCTCACAATCTTATGAAGTAAATACCATTAGTATTTTGTACCATGGCAGAAAGGCTCTGAGATTTTTTTGGGGGGGTGGTGGTGGTGGTGGTGGTACTTTTTTTCTCCAGTGAGAGGAAACTTTACCTAGCTATTATTTGGGCTTGCTTTAATAAAATTTCTACCAGAGTCAGATATGGAACATTCACAGAATCCAATAGGTAGAATAAAAAGGATATATTTATTTTTCCTTCTTTCCATTTATCTTTCCTTCCTTTACCTCTCAAAGAAATAGACATGTAATTGAGCATATTGCTTACCAAACAAATGCTTAGTTTCCCTAGGGGGTAATTTGAGCTTTAAACTGATGAGAGATGTTATGTGTAAAGTACCCAAATATAAGATATGAATACTTGAGGATTTTTTCATTATCATAATTCTTTTTGTTCCTAAGCATGAAATCAATAGGAAATCAAATATGTACATATTTAAGAGATAAATCATAGCTTTATTAATAATAAATTATTTGGCTAATACTTTTCCTGGGAGTGAGGACAATATAACCAAGTGGTTTCCAGAAAGTTCATTTGATTCATGGAGCTATTTTAATTTAAGACTGAATAGTTCCTCCATGGGAAATTGTATGTACAATTTTATAAATCAGTGAAGAATAGACTATAGGCAAAAACATAATTCGTATTGTATTATTTTCTTTTTGGAAGTAAAAATGCCTTTCTTATACATTTTAAAATTGTATTTTCACCATGATATATTGTTACTGTACAAATAATAGATATAATAATAAGAGGAACAAAATGGAAATACATGTTATATTCAAGGATGCTATCTTTCAACAAATAAATTTATCTATGTATTTCTACATGGTCAAATGCAAAGTAAACAATGTAAATACACCTTCAGGTATATTATCTACATAAAATCAGATTGCTGTAAATGTCTAAATGACTGCTTACTTTTTATCCAGATATGTACTGTTATTTAGACAAATTATAATAATAATAAAATTGGACCCATATCTTATACTATATGGAAAAATCACTTTAAATGGAATCAAGATCTAACCATAAAAATTGACTATAAAAATAATAGAAGAAAAACAAAGGGAAATATTCAACAGTATTGGGCTGGGCAGGGATTTTTAAATATGATACAAAAAGCATAGGCAACAAAAAAATAAGCAAGTGAGATTCCTTCAAACTAAAAAAAACCCTTTTGCACAGCAAAAGAAACAATTAACAGACAACCTACAAAACAGGAGAAAATATTTGCAAACCAGGCATCTGATAAGGGACTAATATTCAACTATACAAAGAACTCAAACAACTCAATAGTAAGAAAAAAAAAAAAAACAATGACAATATGGGCAAAATACCTAGATAGATACTTCTCAAATAAAGGTATAAAACTGAACAACAGATAGATGGAAAAAAATTCATCATTACTGATCATCAAATAAATGCAAATTAAAATGATCATGAGGTATTACCTCACAATTATTAGAATGACTATTACCAACACTATGAAAGATAATATTTGTCTGCAAAGATGTGGAGAAAGAGAACCCTTGTGCACTGTTGCTGAGAATGAAAATTAATACAGCCATTATGGAGAAAAGTAGGCAGGTTCCTCAGAAAACTGAAAGAAAAATTATCATATGATACAATAATTCCACTTTGGGGTATACATGCAAATGAAGTGAAATCTAAGTTGAATATGTATGATTACAATACACCAATAAAAAACATAACATTTGTTATTACAGTACCACTATTATAAATAATGCTACAGTGAACATTGGAGGGGTGAAGATGATGTACATACGTAGATTTATCAAAGTCAATCACTGTGCTGAGCAAAGGAAGGAGGAGAGGGAATAGGGCAGGAACTGGGTAGGGCTCAATGAATGCTGTGTGCATATATGCCTCTATCAACCTGAACTTCACCAAGACGTATGATTACAATGTACCAATAAATTATACATATATACATATATGTCATATATCATATAGATAATAAAAACAATACCCATGAAAACATTAGAAAAGAAAGAATACTTAGAAATGACTTCAAGATATAATTAAAAGTAAAGCTATGCAAGACTCTGGTAAAATATATTTATAACCTTCCTTATTGGTGATGAGTTACAAAGCATCCAATATAAGGGATATACATACAAAGTTACACTGAACTGTCAGTATATACCCATTTGGCTGGCAAATACTAGCCAAAGAGTAGAATATAGAGATATTTTCTTATGCAAAGTAATCATGTCAATAAAAGACTAGGTATAAACATCAGAAGAGATGATTTTCATTACCACACTGGTTTATGTTTTACCTCTTCCCATTGTAAAAATATGTGAATGACAAATGTATTTTAATCTCATGTTATTTCAGTTTGCTATATTTTTAATGTCTCTGCATATTACAATGACTTCTATTATTAAATATCTCTGACTTTGTTTTCAATTTCTAATTTTAATGAAAGCTGAACTAGAGAATTTGGGACTTATTCTTAACTGGATATGCTGAGCTTCTGTAGCTTTTTCAGCTATCTGCACTAGATTTTCTCTTCCCCATTGCACCCATTTTTACTATGGATTGAAATCTATCTATTGATCAGTAACTGTACAATGAGAAGGAAGAAATGAGTTTGAGACCAGCTTAGCATATGCTAGCACTACTAAAACACTGTGGCCAAAGCCAGGCATAGTGGCGCAAACTTGTAATCCCAGTACTTGGGAGTCTGAGACAGGAGAATCTGGGTTCGCAGCCAGCCTCAGCTACTTAGTGAGGCCCTCGCAAGTTAGTGAGACCCTGTTTCAAAATAAAGACTAAAAAATAGGGCTGGGGCTGTAGCTCAGAGGAAGAATGTTCCTGGGTTCAATACCCAGTACTGCAAATAAAATAAATAAATAAAAATAAAACACTATGGCCAAGTGTTTTCCTCATTGAGATATACAGGACATGATAGCTCAAAAATGAGCAAACATATCTAGATATACAGAGAACTCAAGAAAATCACAGCTAAGAAAACAAATAACCCAATCAAAAAATGGGCAAAGGATCTAAATAGACACTTCACAAAAGAAGAAATACAAATGGCCAATAAGTGTATGAGGAAATGTTCCACATCATTGGCAATCAGGGAGATGAAAATCAAAACTACCTTGAGATTTCACCTAACTCCAATCAGAATGGCAATCATAAAACCACAAACAACAACAAATGCTGGCAAGGGTGTGGAGAAGTGGGAACACTAATACATTGTTGGTGGGACTGCAGATTAGTGCAACCACTTTGGAAAACAGTATGGAGGATCATGAGATGTATGGGAATGAACTTACCATATGACCCACCAATACCACTTCTGGGTATCTACCGAAAAGAACGGAAACCAAACTATCGGAACGATGCATGTGTATCTATGTTTATAGCTGCACAATTCACAATTGCCAAACTATGGAAACAGCCAAGATGTCCATCCACAGATGAATGGATTACAAAACTATGGGATATGTACACAATGGAATTTTATTCAGCCATAAAGAAGAACTAAATCATGTTATTTGCAGGGAAATGGATGCAACTGGAAAACATTATGTTAAGTGAGATTAGCCAGTCACAAAGAATAAAGGAAGCATATGTTCTCCCTAATATGCGGATGTTAGGGAGAAGATGGGGCATAAGACGATCCCCAGATGAAAAAGGAGAAACCCCAGGTGAGCAAAGAAGTTGACTTAAGTGAGGGGGATAGATGGGGGAGGGCATCCTAAGGCACATGATGTACTTACACAAATATATCAAGGTCAGTCACTAAACTGAACTTGAGAAGGAGGGAGGGCAAGGGAGTGGGGTGGGAATTGGGGAAGGGTTAAATGAGAAATGTGTGCATATATGCCTTTATCAGCTTGTACCTAACAAAGATGTACGATTATAATGCACCAATTATTGTAAAAAAATTAAAAAATAATAAAATGATAATATGATCCCCCCAAAAAAACAAACAAAAAATAGCTTTATTGAGATACAGTTCACCTCCTTTAAAAGGTAAAACTTGTGGTTTTTAGCATATAGCTCCAGGGTTATTAATTGTGGTAAACAAAAATAAGCAGTAAAAGAGCAATAAGGAATGAAATAATTCTTGGCTAGAACTAAGAAAATAATATAAAAAAAGGGAAGCAATGTGCTTTCATCCCCTTTCTATAGGCATAGAAAGAAGTTTAGCATATTGCTCACCTAATATTAATGATGCATATTTCTTAGTGATGGAGCTTGGGGTGACTTTGAATACTTTTTTGTATTACTTGTTCATTAGAAAAATTATAGGTATGGGTCACTTTTATAAAAAATATTAAATAATTATGTAAAAAATGAGCAAACAGTGAAAACTGAATATCCACACACCAAAGAATGAAGTTAGATTTTTTCCTAATTCTGTACATAAAAGAGAGCGTAAAATGGATGATGGAGTTCTATAAGAGCAAGATTAGGAAACTCTTTTTAAAAACATAGATGTAAATGTCAGTTATCATTCACTATGCAAAGAAATATGAACATTATTGCAGAAAATATAAATGTGAAAATTATTAAAGAAATTAGAAACCACACTAAAAGCACAATCACATTTTAGTTACTGGTTTCAAATAAATGTTTGGCCATGGAGGAGGCTATATTATTTCATTACTCTAGTCTCAGTTTCTTACAGTTCTCATCTGTAATGATTCTTTTGGGATTAGCTTTTTCTCCTTCTAACTACAAATAACTATGATGTATTTGTATACAAACTGGATTCAAAGTTGTACTTGTTAATGAAAAGCAAGTCCCTATGTATGATAGAAGCATTAAGCACTATGTAAAAGTAAGTATCATATGTACTAAATACAGTATTCTTGCCAGTCATTATTTCCTCCTAGGAATTTAGAGTCTAACAATTAAAATTATTTCTGGATTCCATATAGTAAAACTGACGAATGGAGGGACAGTGTAGACGAGTTCCTGTTTCCCCACACCCTTGCGAGTATTTATTGTTTTTTTTTTTTTTTTTTTTTTTTTTTT
>PVLC010017015.1:0-34514 GCA_004027655.1 Graphiurus murinus
GCCCTATTTTTTTTTTTATTCTTTATTTTGAAACCGAGTCTCACTAAGTTGCGGAGTGCCTCACTAGGTAGCTGAGGCTGGCCGCGAACCCAGATCCTCCGGTCTCAGCCTCCCGAATGCTGGGATTACAAGCGTGCGCCACCACGCCCGGCTACTTGCCCATTTTTTTATTGGGTTATTTGTTTTCTTAGCTGTGAGTTTCTTGAGTTCTCTGTATATCCTAGATATTAGTCCTCTATCAGAGGAGTAGCTGGCAAAAATTTTCTTCCACTCTGTGGGCTCTCTGTTGAGGTCCTTGATAGTTTCCTTTGCTGCACAGAAACTCTTCAGTTGAATGCAATCCCATGTATTGATCTTCCTTTGAGTTGCTTGTGCCTTTGGGGTCTTGTTGAGAAAGTTTTTACCTGTGCCTATGTGTTGAAGTGCTGGGCCTATGCCCTCTTCAAGTAGCTACAGGGTCTTTGGCCTGATTTCCAGATCTTTGATCCATCTTGAATTGGCTTGTGCAGGATGAGAAAGTGGGGTTTATTTCCATTTTTCTGCATATTGTTAACCAGTTTTGCCAACACCATTTGCTGAAGAGGTTATCTTTTTTCCAGTGTATGTGTTTGGCTCCTTTGTCAAAAATATCAATTGACTATATGTGTGTGGGTTTGTTTCTCATTTTTCTTTTTCTGATCAAAACTTTTCCTACTGTGCTTGTTCTCCATTCTGAACACCTAGCTTTGAGTGTTTGATGAGGCTCACCTCCCTTATCAGAGGTATCTTGCCCTTTCCCAAAATGCTTTGTTTGTCCCTGGCCATCTCTCTTGCAGGATTTTCAGGCCTTCTTAGCAGTAAGCAGGCTGTTACAAATCCCCTGCTGGAGCTACAAGGACTGCCATTAAGCTATATGAAGCTGCCAACAGAACCAGAGTTCAGAAATCTACATTTGCTTCATGTCTTTAAATATGTCTCATTCATACTCACACAGCATCTGGAATGATCCAACCACCAAGTTAATACTTTGCCACCTCCTGTGGCATTTCTTACCTTGGCTCATGCACAAAATTATCTGGTTGGCCATGGTTATTTGCTTAGGCCTGTCTCTGCATTGCTGAGAGACTCTTAACTGCTGGGTCTCAACCAGTTAGGGACCTGTCATGCCACTCCAGACACTCAGGGGTTACTGCAATGAGGCAATAGGACACATACCTCCTGAGTGGGGAGCCCACTGCACTCACTTGAATGGCAGGAATCCCAGACATGCTCCCATTGTTAGAAATGAATTTTAGGAAACACACACACACACACACACACACACACACACACACCTCATGAACCAAAAGTAACTTGGCAAGATAATTTACTTCTGTGCAGAAGGGAAGGGTGCAGAGTGCATGCCCACTGGGCAGACAATCCACTCAGCCTTTTATCTCCTAAACCATAGGCCACTATGCCATTCCCCATTGGCTAGAGTTTGGCTTTCACAACTTAGTCCAGTTGGCTAGTTTTCACTGGGCAGATTTTACAAAAGGAGAAACACAAAACTAAAATATCCATGAGTGAAACATGTAGACACATGTACAAAAGTTACAAATTGGAAACCTAAGCTACAGTTCCAAAATGGAAGCCTGCCAATTTCCGTATGATCTTGTAACTGAAATAGGAAAGATCATTTTCCTTTCTTACAGCATTCTCCTGTTTCTACTTTCAAACCATTAATGCTTCCTTTAGTCCTCATTGTCGTTCTCACCTCTGACATCACTACACATTCACCAAAGACTCAGCCTCTTGGGTTACCACTTCACTCTGGAGGACTTTAATCTCCACGATCAGCAACCTTTGTGTCATAGCCCTTTGACCTCTCATGATTACAACTTGAGTTAAATTAATTACTTCTCTCCATCTCAGAAATCTTAGTCTCCAATACATACCTTCCCCACCACATCCTATTCTTCCCAGTGAAACTATGGTCACCATTCAACCGCAATGGTATCTCTTTGAATCTGCCCACTCTCCCCAGCCCGTCAAATCTATTTTGTGTTCCTTCACTCTTTTCCACCCCAGACTCCATTCAATCATTTCAGTCGTTTGCTACTTACCTACTTTTTGGTATCTGATTACTCCTTTTCCTTCCCTCAGCTCTTTCCTCTTCTGTTTTCACATTGCATACTCTTCCTGAGCTTCCTCATCTACTCCCACAGCTTTAACCGCTACTGGTAAACTAAGGCTTCCAAGATTTCTATCTCCAGCCAGGTATTTTCTCTAAACCCCAGTGCCACATAACTGAGTGTCTATTGGACATTTGCATAAGCACTTCAAGTTCAGCTTGTCAAAACTGAGTTACTCATCCCTCCCCCACAGTAGGAGTGGGAAATGTAATCCTCCTCCGATATCCTTCATCCGAGTAAATGGTGCATCACATACCCAGTTTTTCAAATTGAACACCCAGAGTCATTCTTGACTCCCTTAGCCATGTGTGTTCTTTCAATCACCGAGTTGAGCCCATAGTATATATTCTAAGTACCAATGGAATTCCTCCAACCCATATGGACCCAGTTCATTTCTTACTTGAATCTGGTATCCGTTAGGATTCTTTGGCTGCAAATAGAAACTAGCAATAGAAATAGAAGCTAGTTCTGGGTAATTTGTTATAAGGAGTGTGTGTGTGTGTGTGTGTGTGTGTGTGTGTGTGTGTGTACTGGGCAATTTCCCCAAATTGAAGAAAAACGAACTAGACTTTTGGAAGGATAGGAACCAATATCTCACAAATATAGGAAACTGTCCAAGGTGTACCATTAGCTGATTCAGCTTCAGTTATCCTGCGCCCTTGTGTAGCTCCTAACTAATACCCCTGTATTAACCCCTCCAACACCACCTTGACAGTACCGTCTAAATATGGTGGCCAATAATCTCTTTTTCTAAAATAGAAATCCAATTTTGCTCTCTCCTGCTTAAAATCCTTCAATGGTTAATCAGAGTCTTCAGGATAAAAACGTAAATCTTCAGCATTCATGAATTGGCTCCTCTCAGTCCTGTTCTCTGTGACAGCTGAGTCCACGAAGTCTGGAAATATGAAAAGTGTCAGGAAATGCAAGCAGCAGGTGACAGGGCCCCGCCTTCAGTGTCAGCCCAACAGGAAGCTGCACACCATAAATGTTGGCCCCCGGGTTTTCTTTTTTAACCAGAACAAACGTTATTCTAATTTCTGTTTGGAATAAGTAATGAGGAAAGATTCAGAGCAGCAGGAAAACTTCAAGCAACCTAAGCAGGGGAAGTCTCGAGTCAAGGCAGAAGGGAAATTTGGAAAAACTGAGACAGGGAAAGGAAGAGTAAAACAAATAATGCAGCTTTAAAAAGAGAAAGAGCCAAAAATCTCAGAGAACTTTGGCTCCTTTTCCAAAGGCAACAGTCCTTTCCCGTGCTAAGTGCCCCTCCTCAAGGGAAAGGAGAATTTTTCAAGGGACTACATCTTCTGTGACTATCGGGTGGCAAGGAGAGGGGGCTGTGTGTTTGAAGATGAAGGGAAGATAAATCACTTGCATTGAGCCTGAGTAAAAGTGAAAGAAACAATTAGAAGGAAAAGGCTAACAGGCTGGACCTGGACTAAAGTAAATTCCGTCAATATGATTAAATATACACAATGCATAAAGTAAAAGCAGGAGCTCCAGTCCACACCTTAGCCAGCACCCAGGCTCTCCAGAGGAGCCAAGAGACAACAGTGTTTGCACTGTGAGCTACCTAGCTGGTCAGATGAAGGATGTCAGACTGGAGGAATGGTAGCATTCCAGAACTGGTTATGCCAAATGCAAGGCACCAGAGAGAGAAGCAAAAATGAAAGGTGAGAGAACACCAAGTGAGTCAAAGTCATGTACATGTCCAGCTCCCAGTTCTACCACTTACAATGATTCATTCCACCTTCATGAACCCCAGTTTTCTTCTCTACAAAACAGAATCGATCACACGGGCTCTGCTGGTCTCCCAAGGTTGCTGTGAGAAGCAAAAGAGCTATAAGATAAAGTATGGAAACTGAGTGCTGTGGTGCACACCTGTAATCCCAGTGCATGGGAGGCTGAGACAGAAGGATGGCAGGTTTGGGGAAAGCCTAGAAAACTTAGTGAGCTCCTTAGGCAACTTAGTGAGACTCAAATTTAAAAATTCAAAAGACTGGAGTTGCCTTTTTAATTCTCAGAGGTAGAATGCCCCTGAGTTCAATCCCCAGTACCAAAAACAAAAAAAGAGAAAAAAAATACTTGGAGAGTGGCAAAAAAAAAAAAAAAAAAAAAAAAAAAGCTGATGAGTTTGCATTATGCTCTGGATGTCCCTAGTTTACCTGACATCCAGAGGGTCAACCCATATACCCCCCAGAGTCCTCTGGGATGCCTGTTCTGACCTCAACACCACTATAATAATGTTAACCCTTTCCAAAATCCTTTTTGCCTCTTCACCTCCACAGAGCCTGGCTCCTTGCTGAGGACATCTCCCTTGCTGTGCTCCTGTGGAGAGGGAGTCTCTTCTCAGCTTGACGTCCTGTTCTTAGTGGCCCCTTCCCAACCACCCCATGAACTGCAGCATCCCAACTCTCAGTTCCTCTGTTTGTTGTCTTCTTTCTGTCTCCTCTTCTCTTTGAAACACTCTAGTATGCAGGATAGGTATTCAATGAATGTCTGTGGAAGGGAAGAGGTGAGGGAGTGGAGGCAGCAAGGAGAGCTGGATTTCCCCCTGACTCCAAACCCTGCTGTTGCATTCAGCAGAACAAGGGGAAATAGTCCCATCGAGGCCTAGAGTTCCTTTGTTCTATTTTAGACAGTGAGCAGAGTTTGGGAAGAAATGGGAGTTGTGGATATTAAAGGGAAAGCCACAAGATCTGATAACAAGGATCTGATTCTGGTACCTTGCATGAAGGAAAGGGGGTCCTGGGCAGTAGGAAGAGGAATGCCTAGCCATCTTTCACTTGTTTGGTGGGGGGATTCCCGATGGCTAAATCCAGCATTCATCCTAGGAACACAAGATGGCAGCAAGAAAGCTGATCTTTCCATTCCAAATGGTGATCATCATCCTGCTGATCTTCCAAATAAAGTCAAAGGTTCATTGAGCAACACAAATGCAATAGGTTTTTCTCCATATTCAGTGGAGCAAAACCTGCTCTGGGCCTTTGCTAGTGGCAGCCCTCCACTCAAAGCTTAACATGCATAACCCTGCCTGATTCTTTCCATAACCACATGATGTAGCTGTCATTGCTCCCACATTATAGGCAAGGAGCCTGTCAAGTATGCTATGGAATGTAGATTCATGGTCAGGCAGCCTGGTTCCAAAGCTTGCAAGCCTCACTACCTCCTTTTTTTTTGTACTGGAGATTGAACCCATCAGCATTCTACCTCTAAGCTACACCCTCAGCCCTATTTTATTTTTTATTTTGAGATAGAGTCTAAGGTTCTGAGGCTGACCTTGAACTTGCAATCCTCCTGTCTCAGCCTCTTAGGTAATTACTCCCAAGTACTGGCATGTATCACCATGCCCAGCTTACCACCACCTTTTACTGCTTCCCTTCACTACTACTTTCATAGCAGAGCAATTATATGTAGTTCAATCAACAGAGCTAATAACCCAGCACTTCTGTGCTCACCCCCAAACTATGCTTAAAAAAGCTCACCCTGCAGTTGTTGGTATGAGTGAGATCCTAGTTTACAACAGCTAGTAGAAACTTAAAAAAAAAAAATGTTGCCAACAACTGCCTATGTATTGCAATGGAAACCAGTTTCTTTACTCCTATTTTTGTGAAAATGATGAAAACATCTCAGTAGTCCAAGCGGTTATTAGGTGCCATCTCTGATTTTAAGTTCTTCTTGGGCCACCTGCTATAAAGAAAGTTAAGCAATTGAGGATGCTTTCCCCGAGAAAAGAGTTTTTACACTGTAAATATCTATCAGCACATCGCTTACTTCTCCTTTCCAAAAATAGGACTTTTATTCAGATCTACTCAGTTCTCCTTCAAAGGGAAGCTGCATTTGAATAGAAGCCTAAGTACCACCTGCAGCACTTCAGAGCAAGCACGCTGAGGTTATCCCTGAAACAGAGGACCCAGGGGCTGGGGCATGGGTGCGTTCTCCTGAACACATTCAAAGCAGGTTCAGTGCTGGAAAAATTCCTTGAGATTCACCTGTTCTCTTTAACATCACGATCTTCCATGAAGAGGACACTGTCCAGTTCTGTCCTCTCCTGGACATTTGGACAGTATCCAAAATAGGGATCCTCAGCAGTATAGTCTTACTAACATCCATGTCTGAATCAGCTAGGGCACCTGTTAAAAATTCAGTTGTAGGCCCCAACTCAGACCTACTGCTATGGTTTGGATATTCCCCCCCAAATTTCATGTTGGAAATAATCCCCAGAGTCATATATGAATAATATTTGTGAGGCAGGACTTTGGGGAGTTGATTGGTGTCGTGGGGGCTCTGCCCTCGTGAATGGATTAATTCACTCGCATATTAATTGGTCAGTGGGTTATTGCAAGAGTGGCTTTGTAACAAATGTGAACTCTTTCTGGCTTGCTTGCACCCCTCTTGTTACTTGACTCACTGAGCTGCCTTGGGACTCTGCAGTGTCCCCACCAGCAAGAAAGTCTTCACCAGGCTCTTGATCTTGGACCATCCAGCTTACAGAACCATGAGTTGAATAAACCTTTATGCTTTATAAATTACCCAGTCTGTGGAATGCAGTTATAGAAACACAAAATGGACCAAGACACTCACTAAATGAGGTTTTCTGGGGGGTAGGACCTAGGAATTAGTACTTTGCAGATTACAGGGCTTCTAACACATACTAGGGTTTGGAAATTGCTGTATTTGAAAATTAAGAATTTTAATTAAATCCTTCTCAGAAGAACCTGGTCGCAGGTAAGTTCACAAACATTTCAAGCAGGATTTTTTTTCCAAGTGCCCTCCTGTTATTCTGTTAACAAACAGACCCCTAGAGCTCTGCAGATCCATTACAGAATGAAAAGTCTATACTAAGAATGGTGGCAACCCGTTCACTTAAATGCCTCTGCCTTGCTAATAATCCTGGCTGCCGCTTAATGGGAGTTCACTCTGAACAAAAGGAGCAGAGAGATGGGGTGTGCAGGTGAATCTGCAATTGCCATGGAAACAGTAGCCATTATCTCTAGATAGGATCCCCTCGTAGGCAATCCTGTCGTTCCACTTTCAAAAGTCCTTGCTTCTGCTGACTTCAGATTGAAAATCCTGCTTTCTCATAGCATGGGTCTGAGAGTTTACAAATGTGTACCCAAAAAAGAAGTGATTAAGGAATTGTGGTTTCCTACCAGACTGCTTTCTTCTCTTGCATGTCTTTCAAAAGCATCCCAGCATCACAAATCTCAAATTGCCTCTGTCTATAAGGAGATAGAAGGAGTTGAGTTTAGGGTTGAAATAATTCATTTGCTTTCCTCCTTCCCCTTCTTAATTAGTAAGCCTAGTAAAAAATTCATCTGCAGCAGGATTTTAATTCGGTTAAAAATTTTAACACATTGTTTATTTTATACTCAGATTGGGAGAAATTTTAAAAGGCTAAATATGAGGGAAACAGTGCCACACTTCTGTTCCAGAAATCTAGATGTTAGTGTTGAGCATACCGTGTACAGCAACACTGTGTCTTATGTTATGAATTGAACATTTTTTCTTTGCCTAAAAATGGTAAAATAACAGCAGCCAGGAGAATGTGTGTTTATCACATAGGAAACAAGGCTCAGGGGGCCGTGTCCTTAGCAAAAGAACTTTCTACATTCCAGCTCCGGCCTTCTCCCTCCCAGGTACAGAAACCCAAGTGCTCCCTGAGAGTATTAACCTCCTCAGGAGCAGACTCACATTCAGTAAGCCGCCAAACCCATGGCAAGTTATTCATTCATGATAAGTAGCTCTCACAGGGACATGCACACTCATCTATTGTATAACCAGCCCTTTCTCTCGCTCTGCTAACAAACCTACAGGGGAAAGCCAAATAATATATAGTGGTCAAAATGTCACTTTGTTCATTTATGATCAGGGAAAAAGCCCCATTATTATAAGGAATAGAATACTAAAAGCCCTTGTAACAGATCCATTTCCCTAGGCAGAACTATGGAGGAAGTTGGATAATAATCAGAGATTGCCTGGAGAGCAGGAAATCAGAACAAAGAGTTCTGCAGATAAATCCAATGCCTAATGGCATTAGACTGGGATACCTGATGCTTCCTTTTATATGCTCGGATTGGTCCAGCCAACAGAGAGAATCATTCCCTCTCCTCTGAACCCTGCAAACCGTTCCTGGTAGCTCAGCTTTCTGTGCTTCCAAGCTGATCATCATGCTCCTGATTTTCACATTATTTCTATAGCTATACTGAATATCAAGTTACTGTCTTGCTGGCTGGGAAACATTGCCTTTTAAGGGGCTGTATATCTTCCATGTTCTGTATTCTACTCTGCCATTCTGAGTTGATTTCATAGTTTAACTCTGTGTCAGCTCCCCTATTTTAGTTTCTTGAAAGCATCCTTTCTAAAGCTCCCAAAAGATGAGTTCAATGTTATAGTTCTTCAGATTTCCAAGGGATTCCAGCTGTGTTGGAGAAAACAGTGATAAGTTCCTATTCCATCTCTTCTTTAGTGTGTATTTGGTTGGGACCAGATCAAGAGCTGCACTGAGACACCTTCAAATGCAAAACGTCATTGGTACCTTTAGAAGTGCTGTCCTCCTAATTGTGTTTGTTTGCCTTCTCTGGTTAACATACAACCATAGCTAATTATCCACTAAGTGAATGCTTATATCTTAAATTGAGAGCTGGGGGCAGAGGAGAGGAAACAAGGAATGAGGATAGAGTGGAGGACAAGCAAAGGAGACAAGATAGGAACCTAGGTGCCCTGGGGAAATTCTGCATGGCACAGAACAGAGGCCAGTTAGAGAATTATTTTATCTCAATTTATTCTATTAATTTTTTTCCATTTGTTGGACTGAGCAGCTACTTCAGAAATGTACCTAATTTTGCACATAATTTATTCATTTTCAAGAAAATTCTAGCAAAGCAGAAGGAAACGGACAATGAATGCTTTATATAATCCCTAGGGGCCATTTACTCTCTTTGGGAGCCAGGGACTCAAGTTCTTCTGAAAGCTTTAGCCTGGAATGAAATAAAAGCAACAGCAACAACAACAAGAGGGCCACTCACTCCCTAGATTCCCAAAGAGGTATGGGACATAGAAGGTTAAAGGGGTATGAATCTACTTGAAAGGTTTAGGCTCCACTTTGCCCTGTGCTTTGACTCTTCCTACTCTAAGCATGTGGGTCTCACATTGAAGTAGAACCTACAGTTCTTGGCTGCAGGGCTGTCATTAGGGTTTCTACAAGAAAAATACAAGTCCAGCATTAAGCATTCACCCTGGAAAGACAGTGAAATTCTGGGATGGCCATAGTTCTCTTAGTGGGGCCTTGCAGCAACCTAAAGTCATGGAAAATTCTAGGTTTCTGCCAACTCCAGAAAACTAGAGGTTCAACCTGGACGAGTAAGACAATAGAGATTCAAGATTCTGCTGGAAAAGCCTGGAATTGTTGAACATGGCTCAGTGTTTACGTTGAGAGCTGTTGTGGTCCAGGCTGACTGAGAAGGAACAACTCCAAGGACCTGGAGAAGCCAGTTGGGATGCTCATCGGGTCCCACCACAACCAAGAGAAGGAATGGATATGAGATACCACAGGATCCACTCAAAATGTAAGCCTAGTAATTAGGAACAGGCAACTCTAATAGGCAAAAAGACAGTTTAGCAATTTTAGGCCACAAAACATAAACCTCCTGAAGTCCTCTATCTCACAATCTAGAAGCAAGATGATGCTAGGTGGGCTTCAGAATTCCTATAAGTGTTGTTTAAAAACCTTGACTCTAGTAGGTATTTTCTGAACCATTATTAAATTTCTAGGGCAGGAAAAAGGAAGACAAAGTGGAAAGACCAGGAAATGTTTTTGTCATTTAAATGTATTATTTCTTTTTTATACCGCACGATAGAACTATAGAATCATTGGAAATACCAAGACTACATTGACTACTTGTGGTGTGACAGTGGTGGTGGTGATGGTGTGTGTATATAAATCTTGAGATATAAAAAGGTCTGAGCTTGGTGCAGTAGCACACACCTGTAATCCCAGTACTTGAGAGATAAAATAGAAGGATCACAGGTTTGAGACCAACCTCAGTAACTTAGTAAGACCCTGTTTCAAAATAAAAAAAATTAAAGAGAATGGGGTGTATCTCAGAAATAGAATGCCCTGGGTTCAATCCCCAGTATCAAAAATTAATTACTTAATTACTTAATTAATTAATTACTTGGATCTTGCATGAACATCCTATAAAGGTAGAAGGTGGCACAAACTCCAGAATTTGAGCTTAATTTCTTATAAAATTATAAAATGTCTACCTGAACAGTAGTAGAAACCTAATATGCAGGAAAATTCTTCTTTAAAGAAATCAGTTGTAGCATTAAATCCATTCCTATGTCTACACATTTTAACCGTGAAATATTTCCTGTTGCAAGTAAATTTGCGTTCAAAATTAAGAGAATGTTTTCATTTCCATTACAAGAATAATTTGAGACTCACTAAAACAAAGCATTAATACTAGAAAAATTCCAAGAGTATATATCTTATTTTTGGCTTTGAACTATTTGAGCCATCTAACTGTACATGAATAAATTGGCAAAAGCTAAGGTGTCTAGTGTGACCAGTGTTGCCCTGAATGAAATCCTTTCCATTCAGATGCTTGTGATCATGCAGAGCCTGAGACAGCCAGCCCGTACCCCTCTGCTCAGACAGCAAAGCTGATCAGCTCATAGCCCTTGCTACCTTGCCCCATGCAGAATCTCAGTCTGAAGAGAATTCATGTTGCAGCAGAAGAAAGTCATGCTAAGGACTCAGAATCTCCTTCTTTGATATGAGTAGACCTTTTAGAATTCCCACGCATGAAGCACAATCAGCAATAAGAAAGAAAGATCAAGATAAATAATCAGAAGAACTGAAACAATTTGAGAAACAAAGCAATTTTAATTAAAATACTCAGAAATGAGATGTCCATAAACTAAGGTTAAGGTACTATTAAAAGAGCAAATAGAAAACAGAATCATTAGGAAGTAATAATTGCCAATATGAAAATACAATAAAAGAATGGAAAAGTCAAGGAAATGTCTTAGACCTTACTTAGGACAAAAAGACAAAGAAATGGAGAAATGAGATAAAAGTTAAGAGATAATTTAATGTTTTTAATATTTTATCATAGTTTTTAAAAATTAAGAGGCAGGACTCATTCGGCAAGTCTGGCATTCAACAAATCAAATCAGGACAGAAGACAAAGGTAAAGAAAAAGACAAAATTAGCAAAGAAGTAATGAAAATACCAAGAACCAAAAGATCACAGTCTTCAGATTGAGGGGCTATCTTAAATGCCCAGTTCAAACATTTAAAAATGCCTATTCCTAAACACATGGTTATTGAAATTGCAAGCACCAAGCATAAAGAGAACATCTTAAAGTCGTTCAAAAAGTAAAGCCAAGTCAGATACAAAACACTAACATCTGATTTCTCCTTAGTAACTGTAGATGCTGAGAAAATAGAGCTATATTTTCAAAGGTCTAATGGAAAATAATATTAAACTATTGCTGCAGGATCGTATCTTGAAGTACTAATCTGTATGTTTCCCATGTGTTTCTTTGCCTCTTTACTCCCTCCAACCCTGAGGGTCTTATTTTTCTTCCCCTCAGTTCTATTCAGATGCACATGAGTCATCCATTTTGGAAGTATCAACAAAGATTATAAAATTAAAAGACTGAAGTCTTTAGCCAAAGAAACAAATAAAAAGATATGCCTGCATGCTTGCAGAATTTGTATTGGGGAAGAGGAGGAAAAGGCAGAGGGATCACTTCAGAAATCTAAAAGAAGAAAACCTCTAAATTTAAAAGAGGAAGGAGTGGGATAGGAAATGCCTTTTGTCTCATATATCAGTTGGTTTCCTGGAAACTGGCAGTCCACACTGGTTGTAGTCTCAAGTTAAGGACCTCCCCTCTTTGGTCTGATGGCTGGCTGATCACCATTTACTGAGTGTCTACTTAGAAAGCACACTCATGAGTTTGAGTGGACCATCTCCTGTCTGATAGAAGACTTCTAAGACATTTTGCAGGATGTTGGTGGCATGAACAGAAATCATTTTCCTCTGATCAGGACTGAGCAGAACCAGTTGAGAACTGCCTTGTGTTCTATTCCCAGCCAAACTATCATATGTGTTGGCAAACCTGAGATATTTTAAGGCATTCAAATTTTAGTTTTATATCATTCATAGGAAGTTTATTGATTTTTTTTTCAAAATGAGAGAGGAAACCAAGAAAGAGGAAGATATGAGAGCCAGGAAACAATAAATGCAACACAAAAGAGCAGTGAGGAGAAATCCTGGTATTCCCAGAATGATGGCTGTAGTGCTGGTCTAGAGAATAAGCAATTCCCACAGGGGCAGAAGGATTGAGGAAAGTGTTTGGGAGAGTAGCCTCTGTTAAAAAGGTGATCTTGATGGAACACGGTTATAATCTAATAGGCGAAATGATGGAAAGGATTTACTTAAGCCAGGGCTTTAATAAAAAAAAAATGGCAGAGGGGGAAGAGAAATCATTTAGAGACTTAATGAAACTCTACAACAGAAAGATATCTAAATAAGTAACAAGCTCAAATACATAATGGCTTTGAGAAAATTTTAAATAGTCATAAAGGAGAACCCATATGACCTGGAGGAAAAGAAGTCATTCTGCTAATCCTGAGTTTGTATCATTTGGAATAGTAAAGAAGTAAAAATATTTCTAGCATAGAACTTGGACCTGTCTAGCATAGAATAGGCTTCACAACAATATAGCTGCTTTTTGGCTTGCATAGAAGACTAGACTTGCATAGAAGATATAACATAATTCAAATTGGCAGTCTTGATAATGTAAAAAGGTAATTGACAGAAGGAGGGTCATGGGAGGGGGAGGAAAACTAAAGAAACGGAAGCAACACTGTGTTTTTATAAAGTAGAGAGTGAATAGATAATGCTGGAGTATGGTGACACAAGAAACAGAGGTGTAACTGGAAAACCAATAATATTAGGAATTTGCACAAATGGTAAATAGAACATTATAATTATTTAAATAACATTTGACATTTTCCTTCTTTTTCTTTGTGATATTATAAAAAAAATTTAAATCCCTGGAACAGTCTTTAAGGTAATGCCAACTTAAGATCTCTATTAACTTTTGGCCAAGAAATTCAGGATTTTCCAGATACCTTTGGTAGGATAAATATTTATTAGTAGTTTCTCTAAGCAAAAAGTATTAATTCTTTGAGTTGAAGATACAATTTTAAATATGTAAGATTGTGGTTTAATTTGCCACAGGTAATTGAGTTTATTTTTTTTCCCTTGAAGAAAAAAAAGACTTTCTGGTTTTGTTGCATTGAATCTAAATTGCTATTGGTTGAAACACAGCAGATGTGAGTTCAGTATGGGTATGCAGTCTGAATCTGCTTTATCAAGCAAGACATATGTTACACGTCTTAGTCCTCTGTCATCTTGCACTGTGGGCAGTGATATACCTGTGCATTATCCGAAAGTCTCCCATACATCCTCTAGTTAAATGAATGTCTGGTATCCTTCACATTTAACAAACTAGCATGAGTATTTTTAATATCTAAATGCTATGTGATAGACAATTGCAGGTAGCTACCTATTATACGTATGAGTTGTGTAAAACTTTTTTTTTCTTTCTTTTTTTTTTTTTTTTTTTGCGGTACTGGGGATTGAACTCAGGGGCGTTCTACCTCTGAGCTATACCCCCAGCCCTATTTTTTATTCTTTATTTTGAAACCGAGTCTCACTAAGTTACGGAGTGCCTCACTAGGCAGCTGAGGCTGGCCGCGAACCTGGATCCTCTGGTCTCAGCCTCCCGAATGCTGGGATTACAAGCATGCGCCACCACGCCCGGCTGTGTAAAACTTTTAATCATTCATTTCTATTTATTAACTGAAACTTTGTTTAGTAGGTGAGTTACCCACCCCCCACTAGAAATTGAACCCAAGGGCTCCACATTCAGCCCTATTTTATTTTTTTATTTTGAAACAGGGTCTCACTATGTTGCTGAGACTGGCCCTAAACCTGTGATTCTCCTGTCAGCCTCCCGAGTACTGGGATTATAGGCATGTGCCACCAGGCCCAGCTTATTATAAGTGAAGTTTTTTGTTTTGTTTTGTTTTTTAATATATAGTGAATAGGATGTGGCACTGGTAGCAATTCATTATGTAGAGCATAGTAAAATTAATTTGGCTCAAATGGAAGGAAGGATGGAATTGTCTACAGTTATAGAGGTAATCAATGGAAAAACTGATAGAAAAAAAATGCATGACAGACATTAGCATTGGAAGGAGTGAAGGATATTATGAGAAAAACTAGAAGAGAAGTAAGTTTTGGATATTGACTTAGTTCATATTACTATAACAGAATGTCACTGACTGTGTCACTTAAACAATAAGCATTTATTCCTCACCGTTCTGGAGACTTAGAAGTACAAGATCAAGGTGCTGGTAAGTCCAGTGTCTAGTAAGTTCGGTCTTCTGGGTTTGTAGGCAACTATCCTCTCATTGTATCCTCACGTGGCAAAGAGACAGGGGTGGGAAACAAGCTTTCCTGTCTCTCCAGCTCCACCCTCGTGACCTAATTACCTCCCAAAGGCCCACCTTCAACCAGCACACTGGGGACTGGGGTTTTAACATATGAATTGATGGGACACAAACATTGAAGCCTTAGCAGGGGACTATGGAATGTGAACTTGAGGCTGGGCAGAGATGAGGAGACTATTGTTTCTTATTATAAACTCCTCTATGTTCTGATTTGTCTTAAATACATACTTCTTTGACTAAAAATTTTTAAGATGCATTTTAGAAGTTACTTTCTCTGTGAAGCCTTCTCTGACTCCCCCCCCCCCCCCAAGTAGCATGGGGCCCTTTCCTTTATGCTTTAGTTTCACTTATACTGGGTACTGTGCACTGACTTCTGGCCCTGCCCACCAAATTCATATGTTGAAACCCTAACATCCCCTCCCCCTGTGACTGTTTTGGAGATAAGGCCTTTAAGGAAGTGATTCATCCGTTCTATCACTCATCTAGTAGAACAGGTATACTTAGAAAAGGAAAAGACATCAGAACTGTCCCTCCACCAAGTGAGGACACACTGAGAGGGTGGTCATATGCAAGCCAGGAGAAGAGTCCTCACCAGAACCCACCTGTGCTGGCATCCTGCTCTCGGACCTCTCAGAACTGTGAGAAAATTCATTTCTGTTTCGGAAATGCTCAGTCTATGGTGCTTTGTTATATCAGCCTCAGCTGACGAATACCCCAGGTCCACTGCCATCATTGGATACATCTATTTCCCCTTCTAGATTCTATGTCCCCAAGAGCAGAGAGACCCATATCAATATAACTGTCATGTGTTGAGAGCCTACTATGTGCAGAACACTACACCAGGCACACGATGTGCAGAACACTGCACTAGATACAGCTGTTTCAGTTAATCCTTACAGCTTCTCAAAGTAGATCTATCAACCTTGCTTTCCAGATAAAGAAACTAAGGGTTGGAAAAAGTATGTGGTTTACCTAAATTCTTGAATATCCATTTGTCCCTGGCCACACATCACAATACTGCTTTCCTTATCACCTGCATTTTCTTGCCATCTACAAGTTTTTCCACAAATACCTGATTTTCAGAGGTTGTTTGTTAATTTCCTGAATATATATTACCTATCCCGGCAAGGGAAAAGGACAAGATTTCTCCTTACAAGAATGAAATTCCTGAATTTGATGTTCTTGAACACTTTAACCTCCCACAATCATGAAACAAAATTAAATTAAAAGCTCCTACTCTACCCAGGTCCAGTTACATAATTTGCAGAGCTCTTTTCACAATGAAATTGCAGGACTCCTGTTCTAAAATTATTAAGAATTTCAAGGTGCCATTAAATCAATCACAGAGACCTTCTCAGCGCAGGATGCACACTCCGCAACATTTTCCTCCAGCTCTTTTGAGGTCAATCATCACAAGTCCAATTTTCAGCCATTTCATGTGAAATCTATTCCCACAATGACAGAGGCTCACGTATAGTGACGAGCAGCCGTCAGAACAGCAGTACATACTCATTTTTCCTTTGTTCTTCTGTTTCCTAGAAATGGTTTATTAGCCAAAGCAAGAACTAGTATTTGAAAGAAGTCTCGACTCAGAGTTGCATTCGTTAGCAACAAAAAGTATCCGTGGAATGTGATAAATTAGCAAAAGAAGCCAAGTGCCTTAGATCCAGGTTTTACTCTAGAAAGGGGTAAAATTCCACATAAATTTATTACAAAATGAGAAGATGGTATGATCACAGGAGATTGGCTCATTGCCTTACAATCGAATGAATCTTTGAATACATTGAAGAGTTAGCATTAAAATTCTACCAGCCCTCACAGAATTATTCCATATGGAATGTTCCACCCTCCTCTATGGCTGTGGAGCTTAACACAAGAACTGCAAATCCAGTGACTGTAGGAACCAGATGGGTACTGCACTAAGTGAGCCCTGCCAACTTGGACTCTGGCAGCTTCAGAGCACATCCCGGTCTCTGAGTGCAGTCCTTCCTGATTCCTGCCTCATAGGAATGTGAGCAGATGTGGTCAGAGTTTCTGCATTCCAAGCAAACCCAGAAATGAGCATATCCCAAATTGTAAGTATTAGCAACTAATTTTAGTAACTGAATAAAAGCTCTTTTTGTCAAATACAAATTATCTGGGTGCTGTAAATGATCATGGGCCCTTAGTTTGAGCTCTACATGAGGAAAAAAATTCCCTTATTTTATCATACAAAGTCCTAAGAAAACTACATTTGGAGTTGGAGTTCCATACACAAATCTATTAACCACAAGAATACTCTGGTGACCAGGATGTTTGAATTGGGAAGGACAAAGATGTTAAGGGAAGCCAGGTACAGTGGTACACACCTGTAATCCCAGTACTTGGGAGGCTGAGACAGGAGGATCACAGGTTTGAGACCAGCCAACAGTAATTTAGTGAGACTCTATTTCAAAATAAAAGAGCTGGTGAGTGTAGCTCAGAGGTGTCCCTAGATTCATCCCCAGTACCAAAATAAAAAAGATTCTAAGACAGTGGTTTTAAAATCCACCACTACAAGTGACATTTGCCAGTGTCTGTGGACACTTTTGTTGTCACAGCTGAGAGGAGGGGGGAAATGCTACTGGCACCTAGTGGGTAGAGGCCCGAGGTGCTGCTAAACATTCTACAATGCAGAGAACAGCTCCACACCAAATATTCATTCAAACAAAATAGTAATACAGTTGAGGATGAGAAACCCTGCTGGAAGACAACAATCTATCCTCAGGAAGTGGTTCTCAGGACAGAGATATACAGTGCAGGTCCTTGGGACCCAACACTGTCATCTGGTCCATGAGTAACACCAGATATGTTCATTTTAGAAATCTTCTCATGTGCTGTTAATGCCTGGCAAAATTTGAGAACCATTGACTCAAAATAACAGAACCTAAGGAATTCGTTTATATTTAGAGAACTCCTATTGTATGTTTAGCAAAAATGCATGCTCAATGATAAGAGAGAAAACTTTTACTTTTTAGCTGCACAGCCAAAGCAATGGTATCAGAAGAATCCGCCCACAGCCATAGCCTGTTCCAAAAAGATAGGGGAGAGGGAGCTAGAAAGAAGAAAAACTGTCATCATGTCTTCACCCTCTCAGTACAGAAAGTAATTTCTTAGACTGCTACAGACATTTTTAAAAGTTTATCAGCAAGAAAAATAGAGCAGCCCCCAAAATCACAATTTTATAGCCAAATCTATATTCCACAAGCATTGTTAATTCAGACACTTGAAATAACAATACATGACATTAAAGAGAGTAAATTATAAATATACTTACTAGCACCTTCAGTAAAACTTGTATCATTAGAAACTAGTTTAAGCTATATAAAGTACCCTATATTGTACATTTGTTTTGCTATTTTTCAATTACTAGTAATTGGAGGGAATGCTGGGGATTGAACCTAGGGGCATTCTACCTCCAAGCTATATCCCTAGTACTTTTTATTTTTTATTTTGAAACAGATTCTTTCTTGCTGAGTTTCTGAGGGTCTCATTAAGTTGCTGAGGCTGGCCTCAAACGTGCAATCCTCCTGTCTCAGCCTCCCAAGTGCTGGGATTACAGATATGTGCCACTATGTCCCCACTAATAGATGCATTTTAAAAGAAACACTGTCTGGAGCCCTAGCTCCCTAGTGGAGTGTATGAGATGATTGCCTTTTCCAGAAAGCCACAAATATTTTCCCCTTCTCTTCTGTCCAGTCAAGTCACCACTAGAATGAGCTGCTATTACTGGCAGATGGGGTGTCCCACCCCTGGAAGGTCTAGCTTGTGCAGGGGGCCATCATCCCAAGTGGACATCAAAGGAAAACTCAGACTAGAAGCACAAGTGCAAATAAGGGGAGATTTGTTCCAGGGCTGACGCAATAAGGATTTCAAGGCTATAAACCCAGACAGAAGGTCTGAGACATGGAGTGTCCAGGAGAATGAAATCATTGCCTCATATGCTAGTGTAAGGTTTTTTCTGACTTGCAGCACAAGAGGCCTCTTTGCAGTCTGGCCATATCATGGAAGTCTGAAAAGGCCTCTATTAAATAAGAAAAAGGGAGGCATTGGAGAATCCTATTCTTTTTCATTGCTTTAGGAGAAAATCAAAGTAAAATCAGTTCCATCTAAGTCAAATAGTCATCATTTCCCCTCCTTAAACCCAGACAACACAGTTGTCTGGCCTAGCTCAAAGTGAGGAAAAAGTTTGAGGAACACTGCTTACTGTCAAAGGGACATCTGTCAAAGGGACTCACTCCTGCAAGTCCGTCGTGCTACCCCATGTCCTCAGAGGAAGTATAGCAAAGTCCTAGGACACAAAAGATAGCCCATGGGGTCCCTCCCGGCCCTACAGGTATGACCCTCAATGACACCCTCAGTGATACCCTCAGTGATTACCCTCAGCAATCACAAAGGGTCAGCCAGCCCTTCTTGGTCCTTGGGACTATCGTATCTGTTTCAATTGGCTGTCACTTTTATCTTTCAAGGCTCTCTGCTGCCCTCCCTATAAGATAGATATTTAGGGCTCATTCTGCCCAGTTCTTTGAAATAGAGACTAATTTGATAGAATTCACTAAGGTACAAAGTAAGATATCATCTCCTTCCAGAAAGTATTTACATTGTAGAAGTTACTAGAAATGTGGGTGCTGGGGATATAGTCAGTAGTAGAGTATGTACTTTTCATTCATAACCTCTGGGCTCAATTTCCAGAACCATAAAGAAAAAGGAGAAAAAACAAGTTAATACTTAATCCAGAGGAAATGATCTCTAAAGGTAAATTTTCAAGTACCATATCTTCCAAATGGAGGAGCTCTTACACCCCTCAAATCAGCATGAGGAATCAGTATGTGAGCCACAGAGACTGGGAAAGGGAGTCTTATAAGGAGAATTTGAAAAAGCAGGCCAGTTCTCCATCTTTCTAATCCATCAAAAAATGGCGAGGAGAGGCCCTTGCCTAAGCTTCTGTTAGAAAACAGCAAAGTTGGATAGCATTCTACCTGGAGTCTGCAGTAAATGCCTTTATCTTTAAAAATAACAATGGCAAATTCCCAAAGAGAGTACACACATAACTAAAAAAGGACTCGGTCATTTTCCACTGCCTTTGCAGGGAATGAGGGGAAGTAAGAAAGATTCTATCTCACTGGGCCTCTTGCTGAATCTTCGATTCATCTAGAAAGCCGAACTGCTCCTACACAGATATCAGTGGTCTCCTTGACTAATTGTATCTCTACTAATAATAGCGGTGGCTTTAAAGCAGGCTGTTCCATAAGGGAGAGTTTTCTGTTATAATAAGTTTCAAGTTACAAATCTGAGAAATGTGGCAAAATCACAAAGAGAAGGGACATCAGTGGGTAAGGGCTGTAGCTCAGAGTGAAGACGTTCTTGAGAATGGCCCTCTCTTCTGCCCTGGGTGCCATTTCCTGCCCTCAGGTTGCATAGTTCCAGTGGAGACAGGAAAGGTAAATTGAATATCCTTAAACAATTAAAAGCCCAAGATCACTTAAGTATCCAAGTAGTTCCTCAACAGAGAGGAACTTGGGGTGTCTAGAGGAAATAGGTCAAAGATAAATTGTAATCTTGAGCCAGAGACTAAGAAAAAGTTTAGCCATGAGATATAGAATGAGTGCTATGCTTGCCATTAAGGAAGCACATATAATAGAAAGCAGCACACAACAAGAAAAGAACTACAGTTTCATAGCTCTTATCCTCCCCCTCCACTGGTGTTTTGGATTTAGAGGGGTTTATATTTTGGGGGGATAGATAGGATATTTGCATATATAATGAAAGATTTGGGGGGGTGAGACTCATGTCTAAACATGAAATTCACTTATATTTCACCTATACCTTATACACATGGCCCAAAAGTAATTCTATTCAATAATTTTTGGGTACCTGCATTTTGGTTGTGACACATCACATGAGGTCAGGTATGGAATTCTCCATTTATGGTGTCATATTGGTGCTCAAAGACTTTCAGATTTTAGACTGTTACTGGTTTCAGATTTCTGGATTAGCAATGCATCTGCTTGTCACTGCCAAAGAAGAACTCTGATTGGCCCTCCTTGGACCCAGGCCCACACTTTGAACCAGTCACTGTTGCTAGAGGGATGAAGTACCATGATTGAGCAAGCCTGAATCAAATGTCCAACTCCAGGTCCTGGCCTCTGGGTAGGACCAAGATTAGCAGAACCACTTGCAATGGTGGTTCCCAGGAATAAAGAAATGTATCACTACCATAGCAAGGAAGGGCAGGCTTGGTAGGCACACCAACAGACTCTCACTATTGAAGACTCCTACAAGGAACTTCTGGAAATAATAATAGTAAACCTATGATAATAACATCTGGCATTCACTGAGGGCTTACTATGTGACAGGAACTGTCCCAAGTCCTTTATGTGTATTAAGTCCTTTAAAGTTCATAACACTATTATATAATTATTATCACCATTGTACAGAGGAGGAAGCAGACACATGGGTAGGTCAAGAACCCATCTAAAGGCACACAGAGAATTAGCAAAAGAACAAGGACTAAAGCCAGGCAATCTGAATGGACACCCATGCCCTTAGCTACTGATGTGGAATCTGAGAGGGGCAGGCATGTGAGAAGTAAGAATAGTGTCAAATGGAAAAAAGAGAGAGAGCATGAAGGAAGCCATAGAGAAGAACAAGTTAAATCTCCACAAAGCAAGTATAAAACCATTAAAACCTAGAGAGTCATAGCACAGGCAATATATATAGCTAAAAGCACTGCTTGGAGAAATCTGAAGGTAACTACAAGAAAAGAAACAAAAGGGAAGATTTGAGAAGCCCAGTCCATGGTGTCCATGGGGATCTCCCAAGAAGATATTGATTTGTTGTTGTTGTTCAATGGTACAATAGGGAAGAATCTAGAAAATGTTATCGTACCAGAAATAGCAACAAGGAGGCCTGCAGCTATCTTTTTCTAATAAATACACTCATGTAATTAATTGCAGTAGATCAAGAATGGAAAGAAAGAAAGAGTATACTAACCCCATGTGGTGGCACATACCTGTAATTCTAGTACTTGGGAGGCTGAGACAGGAGGATCAAAGGTTCAAAGCCAGACTCAGCAACTTAGTGAGACCCTATTTCAAAATTTAAAAAAAAAAATTTTTTTAAAGGGCTGGGGTGTAGCTTAGAGTTTGCCCTGGGTTCAGTCTTCAGTATCACACACACACACACACACACACACACACACACACACACACACACACAAATGGAAAGAAACAAAAACACTAATACTAAACAGAGCATCCTATGACATGCATAGGTGGCTTGGGTGGTATATCTATCTTTATAATAATCCTTAGAGCATGAGAAGAGGGAATGTCTATTACAAGCTTTTACAGACATTTATAGTAGTGGAGACGGGCTTTACTACTCTCCTAGGAAATCAGGTACCTGAAGACAGTTCACTTTAGAAAGTACAGTTCAGAAGAGTCAGCCCAGCTGTCACTCTCTGGACACTGCCCTTTTCCTTTGCCACCAGTGGCTTAGAGCCCCATTACTCTTTGTCCCCACTAGCATGTTGCAAGATAAAGCAGACGTTCACGTGCCCTGCATCTCTCCATTGCTGTTTCCACAGCTTTGAACTTGTACCCAGTTTGCCCTTGAATTTGTCATCTGTAAATTTCCCTTGGTATTTTCTCTATCTCCTCTAGCCCCAAGGCCTCTCTGACCTCCTTCTGGGCCATTGCATTTTCTACAAAAACCCAGAGGAACATTCAGATAGGCACGCTACATTCTGCCAAGCATACAACTCCAGCTTTAGCAATCTGCCCTGAGAAAGACCTTTAAACTTTCCTTCAGACCTGTCTTTTACCCTTTTTATTTATGAGTATAGATGTTAAGGCTGAGGCTAAGCATGATCTGTCCTTTTACACAATCAATTTCATTAAACATAAAGAATTGTCTCATTTTAAGAGAGCTGGAGTCATTTCTCCCATTCAAAAGTAACTGTGTTCAGAAATTCTATCATATTGTCATCTAATTCCATAGCCATATTCAATCTGCTGTTTATCAAAGTGAAGAATGGTGGTTGCCCTCTAATGTCTTTTCTCCCCTTTTTCCTATAGATGGAACCTTTAATTGATAGACATTTACATGAATGTTCAGCATATAACTATTCATTATCCAGCTAAGTGGGGCCATGTTACTAAGAGCTGGCCCAATTACATGTGATGGGAAGTAAAATGTTTGCTTTCGTGTGTGTGTGTGTGTGTGTGTGTGTGTGTGTGTGTGTGTGTGTGTAAGTTGCCTAAGACCTCACTAAGCTGCTGAGACTGGCCACAAAACTGTTATCCTGTCTCAGCTCCCCAAGTACTGGGTTTACAGGTATGCACCACCACACCTGAGTCTGACATGTATCTTCATGGAGGGGCATGCACATCATGCCTCTATTTCTTATCATGCTCTTGATCTGTGAATGTAATGGTGTGCTATATTGGACCATGAAGGAAGGACAATGTTCAAAGTATTACAGATTCTGAGATGGACGAATTTGAATCTCTGAATGACCTCATAGAACAAAACCTCCATACCACTTCTGGGACCATCTACTTTTTTCTTTGGTACTGAGTATTGAATTCAGGAGCATTCCACCTTTGAGCTACACCCACAACCATATTTTATTTTTTAATTTGGAAATAGGGTCTTTCTAAGTTGATATGAGCCTCACTGAGTTGCTAAGGCTGACTTTGAACCTGTGACTCTCCTGTTTCAGTCTCCTAAGTACTGGGATTACAGGGTCTCCCTAATTTTTGGAAAACCTTGCTAACTTGCTGAGATGACTGCAAATTTGCAATCCTCCTGTCTCAGCCTCTCAAGTACTGGGATTACAGATATGTATCACTGAGCCAGGCTTTTTTCTTTTCTTTATTTGAAACGGTCTTGCTAAGTTGTTTAGGGTCTTGCCAAGTCACTGAGGTTGACCTCAAACCTGTAATCTCCTGTCTCCCTTAAATGAGTCAGAATTTTCCAGGCACAGTAGCACATGCCTGTAATCCTAGTGATTCATGAGCCTGAGGCAAGAGGATCACAAGTTCAAGGCCAACCTAAACAATACAGCAAGACTCTGTCCCAAAATAAAAAAGCCTGCGGATGTAGCTCAATGGTAGAGCACCCTTGAATTCTATGCCCAGTACTACAAAAACAAACAAACAAACAAACAAACAAACAAAAAATCAGTCAGAATTTCTCTGGCTTGCACCTAAGAATACTAACCCATAGGTAAGAGTCAACCACGGGATTGTTTTTTTGTTTTTGTTTTTTAATAACTACTTCACTTTATAACATATTCATGTACAAACCACTAAAAACTACTGGATATCTTCCAGTTTTGATTACCATATCCCTATGGTTTTTCTTCATCTTCATACTACTTAAAGACTAAAACTAGGAGGAAGCCTGGGTACTACCTAGTTTCCTTCCTTCCCTAAAGGAAATTGATATTTGGAGATTATGCCTCATTTTAGCAGATAAGCCTTATTTCTATAGATGGCTTCTGGTACCTCCTCCTACTAAATGCAAACCATTCCAGATTAAAGGCCTCTTTCTTCTCATGCTGGAAATTTAATTTGGAAATGTAATGAGTGACCTCTCTATTTTATTCCATAAACCACCAAAGGAAATAAGAACACTGGGCTGGGAATGGATCCTAAGAAGACATCACCAGTTCGTTTTCTATTCAGCTCAGGTTTAGCACCTGCTAATCAATTTGCTCAGTCAAAACCACAATTTCTGAATTCGTTAATGAGAATGTTGATTGGAAGGATGGAATCAAATGACTCAAGGAGGCAGGTGGTAGGAGAAAAGGAAGTAGCTCACACTTCCTTCACAAGTTGGTGCTAAAAATGGAAGGATGATTTTATTAACTGACATTTCTTACAACCCCCTCCTCACTTTCCCTAGCATCACTAATTCAGGTGAATAGAGAAGACCCCCTGTTTCCATACAAATGGCCAGATGGCACATTTAACTTTCAGATTATCAACTATGTTTTTATATAGAAGAACAAGATCTCTTATATAAAAAATAGCTCCTGGCAGAGATTGCCTGACAGGTGTACCGGAGATTTGTAGGAAATTTGAAGGGACCCTTTCCTATGTTTGCAGAATTCCCCACCATATAGCAATTAGTGAACGAGTCTGATCCTTGATTTTTGTCATCCCTGGAAGTTTAGGCGCATGTCTGTTACTCAGTCTTAGCCAATCAGGTACTCCTGCCCAAGACTTTAAATCTGAAAAGAGTCAAGCAAAGTAGCTGGGAGGGGGGCAGTTTATAAGCTTTCCCTTAGGGTGGCCCTATTTATACACATGAAAAATAAACACAGGATTTGAGTTTGCCTCAAATCATCTCCAGTTCTTTGGAAAATATGTTAGACACCCTGTAATATTCTAAAGTGGACAGCTGCATTAAGTTTTTCTCTCCTTCTTGAGCTGCTCCCAGATACCTCTTTGAAAAGCTGATTTGGTTCGTTTGTGATTTCCTGCTTCCTTATACTTCCATATCATTAAGATTATGCTATCATGACTAGGTCTATACTCAAATCCTCAAATGCATCCATCTCTTCCATATTACTTAGGATTAGGTTTAGCCACAAGAAACAGAAAATCCTTAAATAACAGTGACAAAGATATAAATTTGCTTCTCTCTCACTTAAGCAGAGTCCAGAGATACTGTTCAATGTCAGTACAGCTACTTCCTGTTTTTCATGACTCAGGATCCTTCTTTATTACTATTCTGCCACTTTAGCACACTCCCTCATGTTTCCAAATGGCTGTGTGAGTGCCAGCAATCACATCTACATGACATCCAGAAGAAGAGATAAAGAACTCTTTCTTTCTTTAATGACACTCTGAAAAGTAGACAACTTCTACATCTCATTGGACAAAACATGGTCAAATGTCGGGGGCAGGGAGGCTGATCAGAGTTGGAATTTACACTTTGAGGAAACTCCTCAGCAGCCACAGAGATTATGCAAAAACAGGTTCTATCTGTTATCTTGCTGAGACCCTCCCTGATAAGACACGGTCAACCTTGACCAATCATGCAAGCCCACACAAGCTTACCTGATTCCCCTGACCCCACCCCTCACCTAGCTATTTAAGCAGACCCTTCCTTAATAAAGATTGAGGCTTGATCAGAATCCTGTCTTGCCTCCATTCTTCGCGTCGCTTGTTTGCTTCATTCCTTTAGGTTAAGCCGCCTCGGTCTCCCGTTCCCAACCCCCGCCGGCCGGGGCAGTCAAACCTAACTGCATCGTGAGCTGGGGAATATGGCCGTTTTGGTGGTGTGCAGTGCTATTCCAGATGAATTCAGGAGGCAGAAGAGAATGAATGTTGGGCAGGCAGTCAGGAGCTCTTCTGCACTTTCTTAGTGTTTTATTTTTTTCAGATAGATTCTATATCGCTTTCCAGTAGTGGATTTAAGTCAGAAGAAATAAAGAAGATATTGTTATTAAGAGCTGTGTCGTCGTGTGTGGTGGCGCACACTTGTAATCCTAGTACTCGGAAGGCTGAGACAGGAGGATCTGGGTTCACGGCCAGCCTCAGCTACTTAGTGAGGCCCTCTGCAACTTAGTGAGACCCTGTTACAAAATAAAGAATAAAAAATAGGGATAGGGATGTAGCTCGAAGGTAGAATGCCCCTGGGTTCCATCCCCAGTACTGGAAAAGAGAGAGAGAGAGAGCGAGAGAGAGAGAGAGAGAGAGAGAGAGAGAGAGAGAGAGAGAGAGAGAGAGATTGCCTTGTCACTTGTAATTGGAATCACACTTGGGCTGCTTTCAAACTTACTATTTTTGTGACTCTGGACAAAATACTTCTTTGAGGTTCTATCTCCTCATCAGTCAAATGGAGACAGTAATACCTACTTTATAGTATTGTTATGCAGAATAAACAAGATTTTTTTTGTATGTCAAATTAAAGATGGACTCAAATCTTCAGTATCCCTCTCATGGAGATGTAAGGTCTGTGTCCTTTCCTCCCTGAAGCTGGGTGAACTCTAGTCCTGCTTTAATTGGCCACAGTGGAAGTGATGCCGTGGTCCCCATTCAACATTGCTGGATGCTGCAGGACTACCTAGCTGCCTCTGTGGAGTGGCCTTCCAATGATTATTATAGCAAAAGTTGGAATTTTTGTAATTCCTTAGACTAGATTAAGTTAGAAAAATATCTATATCCATACTCTATTGACCCTCCTGCCTCCTGAATCACTTGCTTTTGTAAGCTAGCTGCCATTGAAGAAGTATGACTACCCTGAAGCCACCATGCTGGGAGAAACCCACATCGTGTAGAGACAGGGGCCAGGGAGAGCTGAGGTGCCAACCGGAGATGAAGAAGTTGTCTTGGAGCCATTTCTTCCAGTGGCTGCCCTAATGGATCCATGTGAATCCTACACCAGCTACCAGCCAAGACCTCCACAAATTCCCCACCCAGAAAATCATGAGCAGAGTAAGATGGCTTTTTAAAGCCACTATGTTTGGGGGCCAATAGATAACCAGAACAATGTTGCTGTATGTGGTGAGCACTCAGCGGCGGTGCTGACCCTCCCCAGGTCTAACAGTGAGTGCTCCGTGCTCCAGGGACACTTTGGAAGTCCTACAGCCAATGATGTCCCGTGTGAAAAAAGCCTGTGCATTAATAAAGAGGCACGTTTATTACTCCATCACAATCTACATTGTTATCATTTTGATAATGGAATTTGATTTAATTGGCTTCTTTTGTAACACCATGTATTTTGTTTCATACAGTTGAAAACCTTATGCTGAACTAATGTCTATGAGACTTCATTAAAACATCCAACGGGATAGAGAGGGGAAAAAGGAGACAATTTAGGAAACAGTTCAAATAATGTTATGTCCATATATGAAGTTACCAATGCTGATCTCAATAACATGTACAGGAGAAGGAGGGAGCAGGGTTGGGTCCTGAGGGAAAGACACCAAGTGCTGTGTCATGGCTGTTCCTAACACTCTGAACCTCATCATGACGTAGGATTACAGTGCATACATGTACATTTAAAATTGTTTTAAATAGAATAGTTTTTAGTAAAAAAAAAAAAAATCTAGCCGAGCGTGGTGGCGCACGCTTGTAATCCCAGCATTCGGGAGGCTGAGACCAGAGGATCCGGGTTTGCGGCCAGCCTCAGCTACCTAGTGAGGCACTCCGCAACTTAGTGAGACTCGGTTTCAAAATAAAGAATACAAAATGGGGCTGGGGGTATAGCTCGGAGGTAGAATGCCCCTGAGTTCAATCCCCAGTACCGCAAAAAAAAAAAAAAAAAAAAAAAAAATCTAGTGAAATGTAAAATGAAAAAAGAAAAAAAAACGAAGAATCTCTGCTATGGGACAGCAGTGTCATCTGATGAACTGCCATTTGGCCCAGCTATACCACACCTCAGTCTCTTCTCCAAAAGCATTAGTTAGAATTCTTGAGTGCTACATGCATACCCATGTTTCCAGTACCACAATTCACAATAACCAAGTTATAGAACCAACTCAGCAACTTAGCAAGACCCTCAGAAACTTAGTGAGACCCTCAGGGACTTAGAGAAACCCTATTTCAAAATAAAAAATGAAATAGGACTAGGGGTATAGCTCCAAGATAGAATGCCCCTGGGTTCAATCCCCAGTAATGAACACACACACACACATAAACACACACACACCACCACCACCACCACCACCACCACAAAATTAAATTAAATTAAAAAAAAAAAACAAAGGAAGGAAGGAAGGACTTATGGTATATGCAGACAACAGAATTTTACTTAGCCATAAAGAAGAATGAAAGTATGCCATTTGCAGGAAAATGGATGAAGCTAGAGAACACCATGTTAAATGAGGTAAGCCAGACTCAGAAAATCAAGAGCCACATATTTTCTGTCATATGTGGAAGCCAGAAAGAAAATACAAAAGAAAGGGGGCTTCATGAAAATAGGAAAGAAAGTAGAGTAGTAGAAAGGGATGGGAGAGGGAAAGGGGAGGTATAGGGAAGGAAACAGACCAAATAATAGTATATGCATACATGAAAGTACCACATGAATCTCACTGTGAGGTACAATTACAATATACCAATAATTTGTTTAAAAAAGAACCCAGAATCCCCTCCCCACCCACCTCCCAGATCTTAGTGGGTTATGATATGAGCTTACAATAAATTTTTATTGACCATAAGATTTTGGAGTTAATTTAGCCTACTCTTCCTAGTACAGTGTCTAATCATAGCAGAATACATTTATATCCACAAAAACAATTCTATCAACAGGAGAGAATATATGAACTGAAGTTGATTTGGGTTAATATAAGAAAAGTGACCTGGAGGGCTGCAGGGAACCTGTCTGGTGACCTCAGCTGGGGCTTGCTGCTGTGGAGTCCCTCCAGGCCAGGATCCACCATCTCCCCAGTTCAGACTCTAGAGCTCTGGCTCTCTTCTTGTACGTGACCTTTTGCCTCCTCTTGGTGTCTTCCAGGTTGTGTGACGGCCACTATTGCTCGGGGATAACCTCCCGCTGCCTTCGAGGGCTGGCACCTGCCTCTCCTTGGCTCTGGTCAGTCTCCTTGGCGTCACCCCGGGCCTCCTTGGCCTCCGCCTGAGCTCTCTGGGCCTGGATCCCACCCAGTACCCAGAGTGCCCCCTGTCCAACATTGACTGATGTTGGCATATAACCTAGTCACCCTTGGTTGAGTGAACTTCTAAAGGTTAGTTGGTACAGCACTCTTTTGAATTATTTTTCCTTTCCCGTAATTTCTTGTAGCAGACTAAATTAGAAAAGAATCCACATTTATACCCTCAGCTTTTCATGTTATCTATCTTATATTCCATTAAAAGAAAAACTAAAGCTGGGTGTGGTGGGGCATGCTTGTAATCCCAGGACTTGGGAGGCTGAGACCTGAGGATCTGGGTTCGTGGCCAGCCCCAGCTACTTAGTGAGGCCCTGTTCCAAAATAAACAATAAAAAATTGGGCTGGGGATGTAGCTTGAAGGTAGAATGCCCCTGTGTTCAATTCCCAGTACTGCAAAAAAAAAAAAAAAGAAAAACTAATGTTTATGGAGCCTTGCTATATGTCAGCCAATGTGTTAAATGCTTTTGCATTTGATTTGATCATTGCCGCCGTACCCCTCTGAGGGAGGTAGTATAACTGCACATTTCCAAAGGGAAAAAAAAATGACTCTATTATTAAGTCACTGCCTGAGCCCACATAGCTAATAAGAAGCAGATCTGGGTGTCCAAACTAGGTTGATTTTACCCCAAAGTCTATTCTCTTTCCACTACAAAAGGGTGACTTGTACTGGGCTATCATTGATTATTCAAATGGCATATAAAGTCCTAGGTGAGTCTTGGGAAATCATAAAGTGTGAATGCATGGAACCTGCTCTGGGCATTAGCACACTTACCCTTTCTCTTGACAACTTGAATCATGGAGCACACATGGGCTCATCATTTGCAAATGGTATTAATCTGAGAGGTGGTCAAAATAATGAAGGTAAAATTCAATAAAGACAAAACTTCAAAAGGACAAGCACAAATGCAAACTTTAGAGGACTAATTCTGTAAGGTTTGCTAAAAATATCTCCAGGTTCATGGTAGGCAATGAGCTAGTTAATTAATTAATCTGACTTAGTAAAACAACCGTAATGATAACTTTTTGATGTTGGTGAGAGCATTAAGTGTTATGTTCTTATTTTTTAAAGTTTAACTCCAGGAGTTGTTAGCAAAAGCATGAGGGGAGAAACCATGACATAATCTTTCCATTCTGTTCTTGGTCCGGACTTTATTGGATTATGTGACTATTTTGGAGTGACTCATTGTAAGTATGTGAAAATTTGGGGCTTATTTCCAGGGGCAAAGCAATAAAAGTGATTAGAGTGAAGAGCCTTAAGAACAAGAACTGTGTTTAAGGAAAAGCAGCAGTAAGTGATAGAGATAAACACTCAGAAGTTTCAGCCACAATGTAGTCACATGTGGACCAGAGACTATCTGCATCAACATCACTTGAGCTGCATGTAAGAAATGTAGGGTTGAGCCAGGCACAGTGGCACCACCCATAATCCCAGTATTTGAGAGGCTTTGACAGGAGAATTGCAGGTTTGAGATCAGTCTCAGCAACTTAGAGAGAACTTCAGCAACTTAGTGAGACTCTGTTTCAAAATAAAAAGTAAAATAGGGTTGGGGGTATGACTTGGAGGTAGAATGCCCCTGGGTTCAATGGAAGGAAGGAAGGAAGGAAGGAAGGAAGGAAGGAAGGAAGGAAGGAAAGAAAGAAAGAAAGAAAGAAAGAAAGAAAGAAAGAAAGAAAGAAAGAAAGAAAGGGAAAGGAAAGGAAAGGTGGAGATTAGCATGTAGCTCAGTGGTAGAGCATTTGCCTAGAGTTTGTAAGGCCCTGGGTTTGATCCCTAGAATTGGAAAAAAACTACTAAATCAAATTTGGGGAGGATGGGAAGGCAAACCCCACAAAAGATTATGCACCCTAAAGTTGACAGCTTTCATGCCAGTGTTTTTCAGCCTTAGCTGCTTATTGGAATCAACTGGAGAGTCACTATAGGAAAGGAATCTGATTAATTAGTCTAGGATAACCCCAAGACATCAGACCTCCAAAAGATCCCCTAAATGATCCTTATGTGCAGCCAAGGATGAGGACTTCTGCTCCATGCTAAGGTCTAACAGATCAGCAAGCAGCTGTCCAATTTTCACTGCATAGTTGAGAAATGGGCTTAAGTTTGTGAAACACTTTAATTAGTTAATTCCCTACCATTCATTGCAAGTCACCTTTCCAAAACAAATGTATTTTATATTTACAACAGTGATTTGTCTGCCTTGGTAATCAGGACCTGCGTCTCAAAGTCACTGTGAACAAAGATGTGATTTTTCTTTGGATTCTGGAAACTTCCCTCCTCCTTTCAGTCTGGCTCTTTTCACTAGGTAGTTATGTGAGGCAGAAATAAAAATAATTAAAAAGTGCCTTTTGCATGTGTGTGGGACTAGAGGTTGAACCTAGGCATTCTACCTCTGAGCTATACCTGCAACCTTTTTTATTTTTACTTTGAAATAGAATCTCCCTAAGTTACTAAAGCTGGTCTCAAACCTGTGATCCTCCTGTCATAGCCTCCCGAGCACTGAGATTACAGCTGTACCCCACATCAACAGGCAACTATAGAATGCTTTGAAACAATGATATATGATCTGAGCTCCTTGGTCCTTACTGTGACCTTCATCTTTGTCTTCTGCTTCCAGGTGCACACCTGGGTATTGAGATTGAAGGCTATGACTGAAAGTTTATTTGCAGAGACATTTGAGGCCCCAGAGAACAGGTGCTTTCCCAGCAGAAGAAATGTCCTGGTATCTGCCAGGTACAGCAGGCAACTGTTCCCTAGCAAAATGGGAAGATTACTGCGGCTGACATTAGTCAATTGTGCCTTAGATTAAATTTAAGTCCATTACCAGCCATCTTTGTGTTCTGAGACTTATCAGATTGTGTATATTATGACATTAACTGTATCCTGAAGTTTTCAACTGGGTTTCCAGCACAGGTTCTTCCCTTGCACTCATTTTTTGTGGGGGAGAGGGTACTGGGGATTGAACCTAGGGGCATTCTACCTCTGAGCTAGACCACCAGTCCTATTTTACTTTGAAATAAATTGCTGAGGCCGGCCTCAAACCTGCGATCCTGCTCTCTCAACCTCCCAAGTTCTGGGACTAAAGGTGGCTCCACCATACCTGACTCAACTCTACATTTCTTACATGCAGTGATACTGGCGCTGGCTTCCAAAATTCTCTTCATCTAGAAAACTGAAAATTCCATACCCGTTAAACAACTCCCTATTCCCCTTCTCCCATCCCAATGCACATTATCTTTTAAACATGAGAGTTATCAGTTTAATTTATTCTTTAAAATGTTTCCTGAAACTTTCGGGCCTACAAAGTTTTACTGTTTTTAGCTACCTTTGCCAATTCAGTCTTATTTCAATACAGTCTTAACTTATATCAAAATGTTTTATTTTTCCTTCATGGGTCTGCATATTACTAAGATAACATATACTCCAAAAGCATCTGTATTCTTTTTATTTTATTTTATTTATTTATTTCTTTAGTTAAAATGTTTGTCTGCTGGGCACAGTGGCATATCCCTGTAAGCAACACTTTCTCTTATCTCTCTCTCTCTCTCTCTCTCTCTCTCTCTCTCTCTCTCTCTCTCTCTCTCTCTCTCTTCCTCTACTGGAGATTGAACCTAGGATCATTCTACCTTCACATTACACTCACAGCCCTATTTTATTTTTTATTGATACAGGATCTTACTAAGTTGCTGAGGGACTTGCTAAATTGTTCAGATTAGTCTTGAACCTGTGATTCTCCTGTCTGCCTCCCAAGTACTGGGATTATGGGGCCTGCATCACTATGCCCTGCTGAGACCCTTTTAAAAATAAAATGGACTGTGGTGTAACTCACAGGTAGACTGCCCCTGGGTTCAATCCCCAGCACCACAGGATGGAAGATGGAAGGAAGGAAGGAAGAGGAAGGAAGGAAGGAAGGAAGGAAGGAAGGAAGAGGAAGGAAGGAAGGAAGGAAGGAAGGAAGGAAGGAAGGAAGGAAGGAAGGAAGGAAGAAAGGAAGGAAGGGGAAGGAAGGAAGGAAGGAAGGAAGGAAGGAAGGAAGGAAGGAAGGAGAGAGAAGGGGAGAGGAGGAAGGAAGGTTGATTTGCCATTTAAAAAAGCATCAAAGTAGGATACTAAAAAATTGAATTTCTCTTGATTAAAAATTTTAAACTTTGATAATACCTTAGCTAGAGAAATAGTAACCCTTCAATATTACTTATGAAAAAGAGAATTGATTTAGCAAATTAGAAAACAACTTATTTAAATTAAAGATGTGAACATTTTCCCGTAACTATTTGACTGCTAAGTCTTCAAATATATACTCAGAAAAATTAGAAATGAGTATTAATAGATAGAGGACTTGATTGTGTGTTTATGCTACACCATGGAACAAAATATTTTAGAGGTATTAAAAGTTAGCTATAAAAATTGTCTTTAAAAATAGGATACCTTATAATTGGGCATGGTGAAACATGTCTATAATCCCAGTACTTGGGAATTTGAGACAGGAGAATCTCAGGTTCAAGATAAACCTCAGCAACTTAGCAAGACTCTCAGCAACCTAACAAGACCCTGTTTCAAAATTAAAAAAAAAAAATTAAAAGGGCTGGAAATATAGCCCAGAAGTAGAATGCCCCTGGGTTAATCCCCAGTAAAACACACACACACACACACACACACACACACACACACACACAGTGGTACCTTTGTATATGCTGACAGGGAAGATCTATAGATATATTATTAAGTGAAAATAAAATCAGAATACAATGAAATAACATATTTTTGTGGAAAATTCTAATATGTACACACAAATATAAATATGTACACACAAACATATACAAATATATGCTAGTATCTGAGGATGTATCCCATTTAATAAATAAGCAATCATTAACAATTTCTTCTTTGGAGAAATAGACTGATCATTAGGGAGAGATGAAGACAGGGAGATAATGCACTTATTTTTCATTTACATGTTTCAGTGCTAGTTGAAATTTTAAAAACGTGATTATATTATTTTTTTTTTTTGTTTTTTTGGTTTTTTTGGCGGTACTGGGGATTGAACTCAGGGGCATTCTACCTCCGAGCTATACCCCCAGCCCCATTTTTTATTCTTTATTTTGAAACCGAGTCTCACTAAGTTGCGGAGTGCCTCACTAGGTAGCTGAGGCTGGCCGCGAACCCGGATCCTCCGGTCTCAGCCTCCCGAATGCTG
>PVLC010017016.1:0-34488 GCA_004027655.1 Graphiurus murinus
CTCCTTCTCCTCCTTCTTTTTTGTATTGGGCATTGAACTTCTGAGCCACAGCATCAGCCTTTTTTTATTTTGAAAGAGGGTCTTGCTAGGTTGCTGAGAGTCTCACCAAGTTGCTGAGGCTGGCCTCGAACCTGCGATTCTCCTGTCTCTGCTTCCCACATACTGGGATTGCAGGCGTGGGCCACCACACCAGGCTAAGAGAAGACCTGTTTGGGCAGAGGAGGTTGAAGACCCTGGTCCCTGGTTCCAAGGAACTCCCTCTATAAGGGACCTGGATGGTGGCCCCTGCAGGCATCCACACCCACCGCAGTCCTTCCTCCTGTCCCCGCCACCTCCTCCTTCCCCGTGGTCTCGCTCACTGCATATACCAAGTCTCTCTAACCTGCTACTCAGCCGCCCATTCCGAGCGGCCCAGGTTCCCAGGATGACTTCTCCACGGGAGGAGCAGAGAAGGAAGTGAGATGCCAGAATCAAGGGCACACGAGTGGGCTCCGCGTGCCACGATGCTCTCCCTAGCGGCCGCTCTCCACGGAGTTCAGGGAGAAATGTTCCCAGACCGCACGCTTCAGCGATGTCCTCCAGTAGCTGGTCCCAGAATGCCGCCGCACCGCGCTCTTTCCTTCCAGGTTTTGGCAGGGATGCAGCAGCTGCTGGTACACCTACCAGCAAGCTTGCGGAGGCCAGGAGGTGTGATATAAATAGCCTGGGGCTGCCCACCGGCTCCTCCTCCCCCTGGGCTTGGTGCCAAGCCTTCTCTTCCTCCCTCCAGAAGGTAACTGCCAGCAGGGGCTCCGCTGGGGCCACCTGTCCCCTTTACTGGCTATGCCCAAGGCTATGTGACCTTGGGCAGGTGACTTAACCTCTAGTCTCAGTCCCCTCTGCTGTGAAATGGATTAGGAACACCAGCCTCTAGGGTGGTGTGGGGATTACATCGGCTAGTATATGTAAAGTCTATAGCTGTCCCTGTCACATGCCCTGAAGTCCCTGTGGTTATTGTTCGTGGTAATGACTAGGTGGGGACCTGGGGTGGGACACCATGGACAGGCTGATGTCAGGGGGGATGTGGACAGTATATATCCCTTCGCCTCTGAGCTGGGGAGGGGGGTCAGGGTTCCTGCCTGCATCATTTCAGCCCCTTCACTGGTGTCAACGGACACTTGTCACCCATTCAAGAAGACCACTGTGGCCACCCTGAGACTTGGGCTCTGGCACCAACATGCTGTGTGACGCTGGGCAACTCGCTGGCCCTCTCTGGAGTAACTTTCCCATTTGCAGAGGCCTCGCCAGCCCTGACCGCTGCAGAGCTGTCTTTCATTGTCCCAGCTTCACAGTGGACGCCTGCCTGAACCCATCCCCTAGGACACACATCAGGTTCTCAGGGTTGGGGACCGAGCCAGAAATGCACAGGCGAGGCACCCAGGCACGGCTCAAAAGCCGCAGGTACCCAGCCCTGGCCATGGAGAGACAGCGCAGGCGATAGTACTGACTTCCACCAAGTGATTAAACAAACTAACTAGAAACAATGCAAGGGCCTGGGGGAAATGGGGACTTTTCCTTAATTCGGATCAAAATCTGAAGTTGATGGGAAGCTGAAACAGGAGAATTGCAGGTTCGAGGTCAGCCTCAGCAACTTCATGAGGCCCTGTTTCAAAATCAACAGGGCCAGCCGGGCGTGGTGGCGCACGCTTGTAATCCCAGCATTCAGGAGGCTGAGACCGGAGGATCCGGGTTCTCGGCCAGCCTCAGCTACCTAGTGAGGCACTCCGCAACTTAGTGAGACCGTGCTTCAAAATAAAGAATAAAAAATGGGGGTGGGGGTGTAGCTTGGAGGTAGAATGCCCCTGAGTTCAATCCTCAGTACCGCAAAAAATAAATAAATAAATAAATAAATAAATAAACAGGGCCAGGGGTGTGACTTGGTGGTAGAATGCTCCTGGGTTCGATCCCCAGCACCACATACACAGAGAATCTGAAGTTGGTTTCTTTAAGCTGTGTGACCTTGAGCAAGTCTCCTCACTTCTCTGAACCTTGATTTCCCCACACATTCAGTGAGAATAACCGTTTCTGGGCCGCGAGATGGTTGCAAGGCCCAAAGGAGATAGCATTTAAATGCTTGGCACTGACATACTAGGTATTCAATAACTGGCAGCCACTGTTACTGGTATTGCTACCAGCAGCCTTCCCATTGTAAGGCAGGGGACCAGAGGCCAGCGGCTTTGCCTGGCGTCCCTTTGAAAAGAGCTTCGCCTAACACACAGACACATAATCATCGCCCTCGTCTCAGTGGGCACCTTCCAGCAGGGATGTGCCGGAGTGGGACCATCTGAGCAGCTGGGCACGAAGTGAGCTGGCCAGGGGAGGCTCTGTCACCTTCCCTGGACCCGTCCCCAGCAGCGTCCCCGTGTCTGGCCTTTGCGGAGCATCTCCTGGGAGATGGGACCAGGCAGGAACCCACTGTGAAGCGGTGGGAGCCGCGCTGTCTGCCCGTGAAATGCGATGCGTGGAAAACAGGCATATTTGCGACTGGGTGCGTGTTTCTATTTCAGAGCGCCACTGCTCTCTTTATTTATTTTCCCTGGATCTTGGCGCTTTGGAATCCAGCTTGGAAGGATGTTTTGACAGATTTCCACACCTCTCCAGGCTCCTCTGGCAGGAAGCATGCTCCAGTGGGGAGAGGGAGGGCAGGGAGGAGGAGGATGATTCCAAACGACAAGCCCTCTCCTGGGCAATCGGACACCCCTCCCTTGCTGTGCATACCTCAGTTTCTCCACCTGTGGGAGCTGGGAGGGTATCAAAGGGCTTTAGATGGAGAAACAATTTCCGGGAGGGGGAAGGGAGGCAAAGAGGCTGATTATTTAACTTCCAATTAAAATAATGCTACCTGGTTACCAACACCAATAACATTGAGGGGGAGGGGCACTGGGGATTGAACCCAGGGGCATTCTACCTCCGAGCTCCATCCACAGCCCTATTTTATTTTTTATTTGGAAACAAGGTCTTGCTAAATTGTCTAGAGCCTTGCTGAATTGCTGAGGCTGGCTTCAGAACGGTGATCCTCCTGTCTCAGCCTCCCCAGTACTGGGATTACAGGCACCAATAACATGTTTATTGTCACCTCCCAGTACCATCACTATTTTGGTGTTCCTAATTTTATGATTGGCAGCAGGCTGGCCAGCGAATGTCCTTAGGGAAGCCACCTCATCCCCCTGCACCTCCCTTTACTCGTTTGTAAAGGCTATTTGTGCAGCCCCCAGGTCACCCGGCTTTGAGAAGGAGCTGCCCCGCCAAAGGATGGTGCTGACTTGTCTTCCCCCTGGCCAGCAACCAAGCGCCCCTGGGTGGTCTGGGCTAGTGAGGCTCGGGGACTTGGGACTGATCGCTAAGCCCTTCCCCATCGTTAGGACTTCTAAAGCTGCTCTCGGCCAGTCTCTTCTCTGGGGTCACTTATAACCAGCCAAGTCTACCTCTTGGGAAGAAGGACCTTAACTCAGATAACTCCATCTGCCTTTGAATGACCAGGTGTGTGGTGCAGAGGTGGGGAGACCGGGAGGCATGTCTAAATGACCAGAGAAAAGGGCTTAACCCATAATCCCAAGGATCTGGGGACCAGGCGATCTGGGTTTAAGTCTCCCGCCTTTATTCATTCACCAAGCATCTACCAGCAGAATTGGGGGTTCATGGCGAGGATTATATTGACAGTCAGTCAATGCCTGCCTCCGTGGGGATTAGACTTCAGTGGTGTGACCTCGAGAAAATTACTTGACACTTGTGGTTCTATTAAGAAAATCATCAGAACATCACTCGCTCCGGGACAGGAGGACTTTAACTGTGGTGAGTGTTCTAAAGAAGACGGAAGTTACTATAGCCTCTGGGATTACAAGCACAATTTTCTTTTTTTTTTTTTTTTGCAGTACTGGGAATTGGACTCAGGGGCATTCTACCTCTGAGCTACACCCCCAGTCCCATTTTTTATTCTTTATTTTTGAAACAGGGTCTCACTAAGTTGCGGAGTGCCTCACTAGGTAGCTGAGGCTGGCCGCGAACCCGGATCCTCCAGTCTCAGCCTCCCGAATGCTGGGATTACAAGCGTGCGCCACCACGCCCGGCTACAAGCACAATTTTCAATCCTGCCCAAATCAAGGGACTCACTACAGAGGTAGTGTTCCTGGTTATTGTGGGGAAAAGGGACCCCACTGGTCACCTCAGCGGGCTCTGGCCTTTTACAAATGAGAAGCCTGGAGCTTGGAGAAAGGAAGTAGTTTGCCCAAGGGTGCTCTGGGAATCTGTGGTCATCTGGACTTGAAGGGCAACAGCAGAAAATGTCAAAATACATGCCAGGGACTGGGTACCATACCCTTCAAAAAGCCAAATCTCCACGGGGTGGGGCTTGCTGTGATCCCAGAACCCTCCACCCTCTCGGTTTCTGGTCCAATGGAGAGACTAGGGGGGCTCTGGGGCATTTGGCCCCGGGGAATTTCCTGAGGAGAGAGAGAAGCTGCCGAAGCCCTGGGCAGGAGGGGGTCAGGTTTCCAAAGAGCCAGGAACGGGGGCATGGAATCCATAGTGGAGAAGGCGAGTCTGTGAAAAGGGACTCAGTTTCCCCTAAGGTTCGGCTATACCCACACTAGACTGGGGCCTGGGTCAGATCCAAGCTACAGAAAGTTGCAGAGAGAAGAGGAAGCAACTGGAAGGATGACTGGAAAGATCAGGTCAACGTGGCCGGGGGAGGGGGTGGGATGGAGGTGTAAGATACATAACCTGGGGAGGCAGCAGAGCAGGGAAAGGAAGAAACAGCGCCAGCAGAGAATGTGGACCTTGGTGGGAGGAGATACGTCTGGAATAGGGTTGAATAGACACGGGGGTGGGGAGCCAAAATGGACCGCTCTGGGCTCCTGCATTGGGCTCCCTCTGAGCTAAGGTCTCCTCCCTCCCTTGGGCAGATGTCCAGGTTCCTGGGAGGTCTGCAGTCGGTGAACAGGGGCTGATTGCCCCTTTAGAGCAGGACAGTGCATGCTCGAGTGGTGTGTGTGTGTGTGTGTGTGTGTGTGTGTGTGTGCCGCACGCTGCACGCACATGTGTCTGTGCCGGGAGCCTGGAGCCTGAGCAGTTCTGGGAGAAGCCGGGTATCTCTAGGCGCTCTACGTACGTAGTGGTCTCTGGAGTCTGGGGCTTAGTTTAGAGATTGCAGCTTGGGGTGAGGACCTGGAGTGAGATGCTGCCCACGTCCCCAAGCTGGGGTAAATCTTGGTCTGTGCGCCTGTGCACGGGTGTGTATTTACAGGAGCGGGCTATGAATCTGGATGTGGAGTGTAGACGGTGTGCACGCGTGTGAAGGATGCGAGTGCACGCGGGCGATGGGTTGGTCCGGCGCTGGGGGAGCTAGGCGCAGAGACCCGCTCAATGCGCTGTCCGCGGTGCTGACCGGGGCGCGCGGCCAACGGGGACCTGAGCTCAGCCTCTGGAGGGATCGCGGGGAAGCCGGCGCCGGTCCCCGAGCAGACAGGAGGCCCCTAAGGAGGAGCCTCTCCAGCCCAGCTCCTGGCCTCCGCCGGGAGTTGGGAAAAGTTCTCCCAGCGGCGGGGCTGGCTCTCCGGACCCGGAGCCGCTCGTGCTGGGAATCTTTCTCTGACCCTCAGCGCGGTCACTGCCCAGATGCCCACCCCACCTCCGTGTTCATTCGCGTCCTCGGCAGAGCCCAGGGACCCGCTGGTACTCCGCTTCCATCACCCCCACGCACCCTCCCTCCCACCCCCTCATCAGCCCCAGAGCCCCGCGCACGCCCGGCTGTGCATGCGGCCAGGTTCCTTGGGTCCCAGAACTCAGAAAACGCCCCGCCGAGCGCCTGGGTGCGCCAAGGTGGAGGGTGGGTGGAGAGGGGGTCATTCACCTTTGCCTGACCCTCCCCATCTGCGGACAGCCCGATCGCAGGCGGCTTCGGGCTGACGCTCAACTTTTGCAGAACCAGCCATCCACCCGCTGGGACAAGCAGGGGGCCGTAGCGCAGGTCCGGCCGTTTCTGGACACAAACTCGTCCGGGCAGACGGAGGCTGCTCGGGCTCCGCGGGGAGTTGGCGTGAGGCTGGGGCCCGGCCTCGGGGGGCCAGCACGGGACTGTATCCCACCGGCAGCTTCCCCGGGGGGCTCCGCGGCCCGCATCCCCGGCAGGCAGGAGCGCGGGAGAACTTCGCACACGGCCCCGCTCAGGCTGGGGTGCAGGCGGCGCCCCCTCCCAGACCCGGATGGCGCCCCGCGGCCGTCGCACTCACCTCGGCCGGCGGCGCGGAGCTGTGCTGAGCCGCGGGCGCCGGAGGGGACGCGCCGGAGGGGCGGGGGGTGGCGGCCACCTCGCCGCCGCGCAGACTTGTCCCCTCGCGGGGGTGGCAGGGGGCAGCTCCTCGCGGCTGCAGAAGGTCGCTGTTGGCCGCTCTGCTCCAGGGCGCGCAGAGCGCGGACAACCCAGAGCGATTCCCAGTCCCCAGCGCGCAACCGGAGAGCTCGGCACCGCCGCCGCCTTTTATTCGCCGCCCGCCTTTGTTTGGGTCCCGGCTCCTACCACGGGGTGTGGGGGTGTCCGGGGCAATCTCTGGAGCCGCGCCGCCCCCCCAGCTACTGGTGCCTCCGGCCTCCACGCTTCGGAGGCCTTGCGTCTTTGGCTGGCGAGAGCCTGCGCTCCGCCGCGCACTGTTGACTTCGAAACCCGCCGCCAGGCGCCGCCGTGGCTGCCGGTCCCCCTGCGGGAGCTGCACAGTGGTACAGCCAAGCTCCCAAAGCCAGCAGGCGGGGGCCGAGCGCAGCGCGCAGCGCAGCGACCCCTGGGGGTCAGTTCCCGCCTCTGCAAACCTCCCCGGCCAGGTCCCCTGCATCGCCCTCCCCCACAGGTTCCTAGGTCTTTCCCCAGTCCCAGCTCCTACTCCTCTGCAGCCCGTCTGCCCAGCCATGGAAGGCTGCCAGCCTCCTGGACACTAGAGGGCATCCCCGGTGCCCTCCAGAGGGAGCTGCCAAGTCCCGGCTCCTGGCACCGTCTCTTCCTCCCTCGCTCTCCATTCACCTCGCTGGCACCAGAGCCCAGAGCCCTGCCAGCCCCTGAGACCGGGCGTCCCTCCAGCAGTAGCACGTGGTCTGTCTGACACCCCTGGCCCGAGGGCCACAAGGAGAAGGAGCTTGGGAGACGACGCGGGTGGCATGGCCCATTTCTCTCCATCAAAGGGCATTGGCATTGGCGCCAGCCAGGGAGAGCCAAGGGGCTGCCTCTAACGACGGCCAGCTGCAGGATCAGGGGTGTTAATGATGGAAACCAGAAAGAGGGGAAGACATTACCACCACTGGCTGAGGGGTGAGCTGGGCGTTCATCTCACCTCATCAGAGTGTGTACCAGTGGGGGGGGGGGCTAGGGCGATAGAGAGGTGTGTGAGACCCAGTCTCTACCTTTGAGAAGCTTCCAGCTGATGGGAGACATAAGAATACAGTAAAGTTATGAAATGAAACGCCAGGCTCCATACCCGACCCCCCAGCTGCTCAGCCCATGTCAGCCCCCCCCCCACCCTTGGCACTTATTTTTAAAAGAAGAAACTAGCCGGGCATGGTGGTGCATGCTTGTAATCCCAGCATTTGGGAGGCTGAGACCGGAGGATCCGGGTTCGTGGCCAGCCTCAGCTATCTAGTGAGGCACTCTGCAACTTAGTGAGACCCTGTTTCAAAATAAAGAATAAAAAATAGGGCTAGGGGTGTAGCTTGGAGGTAGAATGCCTCTAAGTTCAATCCCCAGTACTGCAAAAAAAAAAAAGAAAAAGAAAAAAGAAACTGAGCTGGGGGGCACCCATAACTTCGGGGTGCTAAGTGAGCTTCCACTCTGTCACTCACCTGCTTCTCCTGCTCTGTCTTTCTGGTGCGCAGTCCCCGGGAGCTGTACCCACTGGCTGGCTGCCAGGTGGAGACATGGGTATTTATGACCCCGGTGCCTTGAGGGCTCATCTATGCAGAAGCAAATGGCCCGAGCTAGTGTTCCTGCCCCAGCACTCCCTCCCATGTGCTCAGGACCACCAGGGGACCCATTAGCAGGCTGGCCGAGTCTGTCAGAGGCCCCCCAGTGGCTCCATGTAGCCTTCGAGGCATTGAAGTTGGGGGCAGCTCCTGGCACGAAGGGTGCCTCTCTGAGCCTCCAAAGGAAAGAGAGCGATCTCTCCAAGAAGCGGAGGGTGTGCATGTTACTATTCCAAGAACAGGGGCCAAATCCAACATACGAACACAGGAGAACAGCCCAGCCCCGCTCTGCAAACTTCCAGTCCCAATTACCACGTCCCAGAGAGCAGGCAGAGAAAGAGGAGCCCCGGGGGAGGGTGGGAAGAAGGAGACAAGGAAAAGATTTGTTTTTAAGGAGCAAAGGGAGACACAAAGTGTGTTCCCAAGCCCAGCTGAGAGCAAAGCGTTTGCTTCGCTGGGTGAATGGCTTGATTCTTTTCAGTCTGTTTTAAGGCTGCTTCCAGGAGCCTCCTCAAAGTCCTCCAAGGTCCCTGCGCTGTTCCTGGCAGTCTGATGGATCCGCAGGGCACCCTACTTGTGGTCTCATGGTGCTGTGCCACCCTCAGCCCACGCCTGGAGATAAAGCCTCCACTCCCCTGGGAAGCATTTACAGTGAATTCGATAAGGAGCCTGCTGAGATTCTCACAACCTTCAAAGGGGTCCCAGCTTTCTGCTGCCTGGCTGGCCATAGATGTGACCCCCTTAGCCACACACACTCCTCAGAGCCCTACCTCGTCTTTAGGGACCCCCAGATGATCTCCAGTGGGGCGAGGCTTGCTCTGCTCCTGTTAAAGGACCTTCAATTGAGGATGCAGAAACAGGGGCCCATGGAATTGGGGAGGAGGAGGAGAGTGCTGTACCCAGGAACACAGGAAGGATGCAATTTTGCTAGGCCATCAGCGGGGTTTTAAAAATGCAAATGGAACCAGGCCTTTGAAATATGCCTGCTGTAGAGGGGAACCAGCGGCGGCGGCGGTGGCATCAGGCGCGGGTGCGGGTGTGGAAAGTCGTGAGAATCCTCCCCCTGGGGCCTGTCCTCCGGCTCCCATCCCCTCGCTGCCTGCTCTGCTTGTGGGGAGCCGGGCTACAGGGCCTGGGAACGCTGGCCTCAGGGACCCCTGCCCCAGTCAGGGTGCTTCCCTGAAGCCCCTCCCCCCCTCCTCCAGGCGCATATCAGAGCTGACTTCAGTGACCAAACGGTAGGGGTGCGCCCAATGCACCCAGCTGAAAGGCAGCGAGAATGAGATTCCTCACCCCCTCTGGCTGCTCAGTCTGATTGAAATGCCTCTTGGTGCTGTTAAGCCCCTTCCCTTCCATGCTGCCTTCGCCACTAATTGAAAAGCTTTGTCCTCGGCTCCTATTCCTTTATTTCTCCTGTGGACTCCTCTCCAACTTTGCCAGAGCAGGGCCTCTGAGCCCAGCCTCTGACTCCACCCATCCCAGGAAAGCCATCTTTTTTTTTTTTTTTTTTTTTTTTTTTTGTGGTACTGGGGATTGAACCCAGAGGCATTCTACCTCCGAGCTATACCCCCAGCCCTTTTTTTTTATTCTTTATTTTTGAAACAGGGTCTCACTAAATTGCAGAGAGCCTCACTAAGTAGCTGAGGCTGACCTCGAACTGGACCCTCCGGTCTCAGCCTCCCAAGTACTGGGATTACAAGCGTGCGCCACCACGCTGGCTGGAAAGCCATCTTTCTGTTCCACCCTTTAGCAGCTGTGTGACCTTGGCAAAGTCGCTTTACTTTGCTGAGCCCCAGTGGTCTCATCTATAAAATGGGGACGGCAAAAGCACCCGTCTCAGAGTAGGAGCTATGAGGAGTTCATTAAAACGGGCGATCTCTGCCAAAAATAGCGTTTAACACAATGCATGGCACATACTGAGCTCGAAATCAATATTATTGCTTTCTTTGTAGTATTACCACCTGCTGGGCAAGAGCTGACCATAATACCTGGCCCTTCTTTGTCCCCCGGTGAGGAGGATTATGTGCAAATTAAGTCCTCCCACCAGATGGTTGAGCAGCTGAGGGTTGAGCATATGGGGAGGGTTGGGAGTGTTTATCTTTAAAAATATGGTAGATTAAGGCATTGTCCCAGCACTGGGGAATAGAATGAATGCATTTATAAGTAGTTCCCTCTCTAATCTGCGGACATTCTGACTCTGGAGATCTTGGCGCCCACCTCCAATCGCACCTCCTCCAGGAAGCCACTGGGCAGGGGCAGGCAACCCAGGGCGTGCTGCAAAGATCACTGAATTGAAGGACACTGGGGCGATTTTTCTCCATGTCTCTTATGAACTGCATGACCTTGGGCAAGTCAGTTCATTCCTAAGATTCCTTTCCCTCACCTGCAAACTGCGGGCGATAAGGACCTCTCTGCCTCCAACTTGCTTGCCATGGTCCTTCCCGCAGAAGTGGGTAACAGTTTGATAGTAAGTTCTCTCTATAGTCCTAATTATGTATAGTTAGGAAGATATATGAGAGAATGATCAATTCTGTCTCGGTGATTTTCAGGGCTGATTGCACTTCGTGTGACATAATGGATGTAAAAGAGCGCAGGAGGCTTGCCCGAGTTCATGGTGGATGCATTCCTGACTCAAAGTTAGTGGAAGATCTCAGGGCGGGCGGCAGGCCTCCCAGACTCCTGGTCCGAGCTTCCCCAGAAGCGGGTCTTCCTCCTCCCCAGCCCTCTCTCCCCCGAAGCTCTGTTTGGAAGGCAAGTGTGAGTTTATGGAGGAAGAGGATAGAGGGACTGATCATTCAAGACAAGAGTGAGAGGTGTGTGGAAGGGTGACAGAGCCCGGCTGGGGTAGGGAAGCTCCACTCGGGGCCTAGAGGAGGCCTGACAGATGGGCCACCCTCCCCTTTACCTCCCCCAGAATTCTGCAAGCAGCCGGGCCTAGCACTCCTTTCCCAGCCTCGCCTGCCTCCTCCAAGGAAGCAGGCAGCCTGTGCCAGAGCGAATACAATCCAAGTTATTAATTGCCTGCAACAATTAGCCCCAGCGCCTGGGCCTGCAGACGCCCAGGCTCTGAAAGAGGAAGCCAATTACAGCTTCATCAATATTCACGCTGCCGCATAATCCTCTCCCAACAAGGCCGGCCCCTCCTCCGCCATTCATGTTTCTAGGGGGCCTTTGCTCTGACCCCAACATCTGCAGAAGAACAAGTATTGCAGCAGCCTCGAAGAGTGAAAGTCAACTCGGGGTTAGACCCCCAGGGGCGCTTCACATGGTGGGGGCCAAGGCACAGGGGAGGCGAAGCAGAACCCTGCCAAAGGGTTAGAGAAGGTGGCATGAGCGAGGGACCGTCCCCTCGTGGCGTCAAACCTCCACATGGAGAATGCTGAATAGAGTCCCCGAGGGCTCCCTGAAAGGGGGAGGTCAGAGACACCCCTAAAAGTTCTAATCGTGAGCCGGGCATGGTGGCGCACGCTTGTAATCCCAGCATTCAGGAGGCTGAGACCAGAGGATCCGGGTTCTCGGCCATCCTCAGCTACCTAGTGAGGCACTCCGCAACTTAGTGAGACCCTGTTTCAAAATAAAGAGTAAAAAATAATAGGGCTGGGGGTGTAGCTCGGAGGTAGAATCCCCCTGAGTTCAATCCCCAGTACTGCAAAAAGAAAAAAAAAAAGTTCTAATTGCAGCTCAATCACATACCAGCTTTATGGTTTGGGGAAAATTGCTCCACAACTCTGTAAACTGGGGACAGAAGTTGCACCTCCCCACCGGGGAAGATTCAAGGAGACGCTGGGCAGAAATGCAGGGTGCGGCAAAGCGGAACCGGCCAAGAGAGCGGGGAACAATGACAGTGCTGAGTTCCATCCAGAAAAAAAAGATCTGAAAGGAAGCCCCATGCTCGCCAGAGAGGTGTGGGCAGGGGGTGCGGCAGGTGTGTGGTTTGGGGACCTGGAGGCTGGAGCTTACTCTGTGGTCTCGGTGCCGCTCTGGCTGTGGCCTCTTGTTCTGTTTGCCGGGCACAGACATGAGAACAGATGGGCTCCGGAGCCGGTCCTCGGATCTCCCAGGAGACTATGGGAAAGCAGACTGAGTTACAATGAGTCAGAGGCCACGGGGAATATGGACCGCCCCCCCTCCTTCTCCAAGGGGCAAATGGCAGCAGCTGTAAATGTGATGGAATGACCAAAAGAACTGAGCCCAGGTACATAAGTACTTAAGCCTCGAGGCTCTTGGCTCTGCAGCAGTAAAAAAGACCACATACCTTTTATCAAGATAGAAAATAAAAATTATCTTCTGGTTCAGGACTCCTGAGAGAAGCCGTGAAGAAGTCTCTCTGCTGGGCGTGGGGGCGCCTGCTTGTAATCCCAGTACTTGGGAAGCTGAGACCGGAGGATCCAGGTTCACAGCCAGCCTCAGCTACTTAGGCTCTCCGCAACTTAGTGAGAACCTGTTTCAAAATAAAGAATTAGTAGCCGGGCATGGTGGTGCACGCTTGTAATCCCAGCATTTGGGAGGCTGAGACAGGAGGATCCGGGTTCGCGGCCAGCCTCGGCTACCTAGTGAGGCACTCTGCAACTTAGTGAGACCCTGTTTCAAAATAAAGAATAAAAAATAGGGCTGGGGGTGTAGCTCAGAGGTACAATGCCCCTGAGTTCAATCTCCAATACCGAAAAAAAAAAAAAGAATTAAAAAAAATAGGACTGGGGGTGTAGCTCAGAGGTAAACTGCCCCTGGGTTCCATCCCAGTACCGGGGGAGGGGGGAAGTCTCTGTTGCGGGCTTTGTCCTTGGGCCATTTCAGGACCGCGGACAGTGGCAGAGGTGTGGGTGAAGGGGTGGGGAGGGGGTCCTGGACTTAGCTACTGAGCTGAGGCCTAGGAGGTGGGGGGATGCTTGGGGAGAGTGAAGTCCAGCAGGACCCAGGCTCTCCGCGCCCCTCCTCCAGGAATACCCAAGTCTCCTGGTGCTCCCGGGCGTGGGAGCTCTTTGTGACTCAGCACAGAATCCCAGGCCCGTCTCGCCACTCTGCCCTGCTCCTCCAGCCTCAGCTTCTTGGTACAAGTTGGCCAGCGCCTTGCCCACCCCAGTCAGCCTGGCTGGCCTGCTGGCGCCAGATGAGCTTTCACCCTGACCACCAGGCCCCATCTGCGCCTCCACGGTGACAGCAAGAAAGAGCTTCTCTGGCATTTTTCCCAAGCAGAAATCTGGGGCTCGGATGGGCTGCCGGGTGCCAGTTCCTATTTCTGCGCATCTAGTGTGGGCAGGGCAGGGGATGCTCTGTTGCCAAAAACGCTGTGGTCAGGGCCCCTGGCCTGGAATGAACGGCTGGTGGGCAGAGCGCCAGTATCCTGGCAGTCAAAATATCTTTTAGGCAGAAAAGGATGCTACCAGAAGCATTAGCCACAGTAATAATTAATGGCTATAATTTATCGATCACCAGGCTCTGAGTATGCATTATTTCATTCAAGCTCACAACCACCCAGGAGGCAAGTCCTCTTGAGCCTCACTTCCAGATGAGGAAACTGAGGCTCAGGAAGCAGCAAGTTGCTTCAGGTCATCCGGCAGGTAAACACGGAGGGCCCAAACCCGGGCAGTTTGATTCTACAGCCCACGTTCTTTACCACTTCCTTCTGCCCATTTCACAGGTGGAAAAACTGAGGCTCGCGGAGGTTGGGGGACTCGATCAGGGTCACAGAAAGAGCCAGTGATGAAGAGGATTTGAACCCAGGCTGGCTGATGTCTACAGGTGCCGCATCCACCTCTCGACCTCTCTCCAGCGACTGAGGTCCTTGTTGGGTGCCCACTCTCAGCGCCCCTGACTGTGACACTCGGGTCACATCCTGGACCTCGAGGACAACTGAAGTCATCTCCCTGTTCATCCTTCGCGGAGTCCCTGCCCAGGGAAACGTCCTGAGGCGGAGCTCACATTCTAATTCGAAATCGGCTTTGTTGAATGAGACCCTCCCTCGGAAAGCAGAGGAGCCATCTGCAAAATGGCAGGATACTTCCCAGGACCCAGGAAGACCCAGGGCCCGGGCCACAGGCGTGCCATGGGCTTGGCATTGCCTCGCAAGAATTGCCAGATCAGCGCCCGGCCTGCCTTTTCATTCGTAGGGAGTCCAAGGCCCAGGACCGGTGACGACGGTGGCATGGCAACTTCCTGACGGCACTGTCCACCCTCCACGCTTCTGTGTCCTTCCCGACGTCCCTGGGTCCTCATTTTGCAGCTGGGCACGTCAGGTGACAGCTGTTCTTGCTGGCAACCAGGCCCACATCTGGCAGATGTGGCAGGAGGACGCAGCAGGAATGCTTGAGTAGTCCTAATGACCGCGGGGGTGTGGGAGCGGCCCGCTGGCAGGTCCTCCTGCCTTCCTCCTCTTCCTTGATCGCCTCCTCCTCTTTTTCTTACCTGTCCCCACCTCCCCACCCCCCAGGCTCCTAAACTCCCTGGCTTCCCTCCTTTATCCTTCTTCCTTCCCCCGGCGATGACCCCAGTAAACTTTTATTGAGCACTTACTCTGTGCTCAGTACTCTGACAGGCCGTGCACCAAACGTTTTACGTGCACCATCTCCTTTAATCTTCACACATGATGGAAAATAATCGTCTCCCTTTTACAGACAAGAAAAAAGTAGCTCGGAGAGGTCAGGGTTTGTAAGGCCCAGCTGAATTCAAACCCTCCCCCTCCTGTCCCTTTGTTCTCCCAAAGGACAGCAGCGTCTCACCACGCAGGGGACAAGAGGGTGGGGGGGTACGGTCCACGGTCTCTCGGCCCTGGGTGTATTGTTGCGCAGGTGCCTCTTTTCTTTCAAGCTCTAAGCTGATTTCATCTCCCCACCCTGGACTAATGAGGTCTGTGTGCCTTCCAGTCCTCCCCGCCCTGTGTGTGGAGTCCAGAGTTGATGGGTGCTCATCGATCTGCTAAGTCGGGGAAATGCCAGTGGAACCAGGGAAAGGCAGCAGGAGCATTGCCGCTGGGACCCAGGCGCAGAGGACCTCTGCCTTGTCCCCTGGGGATTGTGTGTTGTCATTGTTGGTAACCCATGAATAGCCCTGGGAGTGCGGAGCAGGTGGAGGAGAACATGGCGTCTGGAGCCCGGTGGACTTTGCGTGGAGGGCTGTGTCGCTTGCTGGGCGGATGGTCTTGGCCCAGCCGCCTCCATGCTGTGAGCCTCAGTTTCCTCCTCTGTAAAACGGGGACAACACTGACCTCAAGGAACGGTTGTGCTGGTCAAATAAAGGCACTGATGCGGGGGGGGGGCCGCCCAGGAGTCCTCGGGCAACGGCATGCCTGCATCACTTTTGAGAGTTTGGAGAAATGCGCCCCCTGTAGGCCAGGGAGATCTTAGAATTCATTTCCCAGGGGTGGTTTGTTCTCTCAAAAAAAAAAAAATTGGGGGGAGGGGTAGGATTTAGATAACCAGGCAAGAGTAAATTTTCTCATGTGACTTTGTGTGCCGTGTGCAAACCGCTTGCATCATCTCATGTGGAGTGTGCGGGTTCGGAGCACAAGCCTGGGGCAGACGGCCTGGGTTTGAATCCTGGCTCTCCCACTCCCTAGCTGTGTGACTTGGGGCGAGTCTGTGCATCCCTTTCTTCATCTGCAAAGGGGGCTCACAGTGATGTCGACCCCCTGGGCCTGCGCTGAGGAGCAGAGGGCGGGGTGCCTGGAAAGTAGCAAGATCAGTGTCCAGACGTAAGTGTTTAGTCAACGTCAGCCTTTTTTTTTTTTTTTTTGTACTGGGGATTGAACCCAGGGGCATTTTACCTCCGAGCTACACCCCCAGTCCTATTTTTTTTATACTTTATTTTGAAACAGGGTCTCACTAAGTTGCAGAGAGCCTCACTAAGTAACTGAGGCTGGCTGTGAACCTGGATCCTCCGGTCTCAGTCTCCCAAGTACTAGGATTACAAGCGTGTGCCACCATGCCTGGCTGTCAGCCATTATTATATTCAATCTCCACAACCATCTCAGGCAGTGGATATTACTGTAACATCCCTATTTTACAACGGGGAACAGAGAGGTTGCGTTACTGGTTCAAGATCACATGGCTAGCAAATCGCGGAGCCATCTGAACATTCCGGGCCTAACAACTTCCAAGTGCAGTCACTTGTCAGTGGGAGAAGTGGGGGATGGGGTTCGCGGGCCCCTCTGTGGTTCAGCCAGTGACTCAGATGAGCTCACCTTCACACCCTTGCTTTTCTCTGTCACTGTCTCAGCTGGAAACTCACCCGTTCCCACTGAATCATTTATTTCAGACACACTCCTTCATGACTCCCCTGGATCTTCCCACCCTCCAAACCTGCTCCCTCTGCAAGGTTCCCGGGGCATTACGTGTGTGTGTGTGTGTGTGTGTGTGTGTGTGTGTGTGTGTGTGTATGTGTGTGTGTGGGGGGGGGGTTGTACAGGGCCCCAATCCAGGCCTCGCTCTCCCCAGGAGCCAGGAGAGCCAGGGAGGAAGCCCCTCCCCCTCCTCTGCCCACAGGACACGCCCACCCCATTGAGTCCCCGCCCCCAGCAGCCTCCTCTGTCTGAAATGCCCTTCCTCTTCCTTGCTGTCAGCAAGCACATTCCTCCTCCTAGGGCCCAGCTCAGCCCTTCCCTGGAGAAGCTGTCTCCCCCTCCACTCCCCCCACCCCGCCTTCCCGAGAGCCTTCAACTGGGCCTCCTCCTGGCTCCCAGCACCATTCACACCTCTATTTCTGCACTTATCACAGCCTGACTTGTGTTCTATATAGAACCCATTGCCTAAGTGTTAGGGCGCGCGGGGCCGCTCCGGGGGGCCACTTGTAGGCGAGGGCGCCGGCGGGGGGTGGGGGGAGGTGGATCGTGAGGAGCAGAGCCTGGAGTTCTGGGGCCGTGTGGCTCCTAATGGGCAGAGGCTGGGCCAGGCGCTACTCTCCTCCTTTTAGAGATGGGACCGTTGAGGCTCCCTGAAGAAAGTACTTTCCCAAGATCCCATGGCGCTTGTGGGGGGGCTGAGCTCCCAGCTCCCCATCCTCTGGGAGTGCAAAGTGCCAGTGCAGGACTGGGCTGTTGGATACCAGACCCTCGGACCCCTTGTGAGTCAGCTAGCACCACAATAGCGCTGCGTAACAAACAGCTCCCGCATCTCAGTGGCATCGGGCCGTGGCACTTCTGTTTCACTCGCAGGTCTAGAAGCTGGCCAGCCCTCTGCTCCGGGCTGTGAGCCAGCTCAGGTCTGCTCTGCGTGCCCTGGAAGGCACCAAGTCTACCCTGCTATGTCCCTCTTCTGGCTTTGGTGGCAGAGCAAGAGGGCAGGTGTGGACCACACGAGCATCTTGGATCTCTTCCTGCTTGATCTCTGCTCTCTCCCCCATTGGCCAAAGCCAGTCACTGGCCAAGTGCAAAGTCAAGTGGTGAGGAGGTGCAGGGGTGGAAAGCCGAGAACTCAGGTCAATAATTCAATGCTGCATTGCCGCCTCCATCTTCCCCCTTAAAATTCCAGTTGATAGCTGACTGTCCCCAAAGCTGCTAGACGAGTCCCCCGCCCCTCCCCCAGCTTCTTTCCTTGCAGCCGCGACTTATATAGAGTCTTTGGCTCACTCGCCACCATCCCCATCTGAGATGCAGCCGCGCCCGCTGCAAGAACTGCGGAGAGCAGCCCGGCGCCAAACCGTGCAGCGCTGCGCCACGGAAGAGTGGGGGAGCACAGGGTTCGTTTGCTCCTGGAAAGGCAGAGAGCTGGGGAGACTTGACCTCATCCCTGCCTTCTGGCACCCTCTATGGCTCTAGTTCTGAGAGCCTGGGGATCCCGCCCAGCCTTGAGGCAGGTCCTGCTCAGCCTAGAATCACAACTTGGGGGGCAGGGGGTGCTTCACTTTCATCTTCCTGCTTCTCTCCCCCAGCCTCTTGAGAGCAGCTCCCCAGCTTCCGGCGGAGAACCTCTCTTTCCCTTCTTCTGGCTGATTCGAATGGAGTGGGGAGGGGATGCACTTCCGGCCTAAGCCAATCAGAGTGTCCCATTATCCCTTCCAGTGACTGGGTCAGCAATGGCCTCGTGGCAAATCAGGTCAATGAGAATTCAGTCCTGAAATTTGTGTCAAGTTGCTGGAGACTATTTTTCCTGCAGAACTTGAACCTGAGGGGATACAGGCTTTATGTTGCCAGCAGCCATTATGCCACACCAGTTATACACACACACACACACACACACACACACACACACACACACATACACACAAATAATAATCACTACCAACTGAGAGATAGACATGGCTTGAGCTCCTGGATCAAGCTATACCTGAAATCTTCATTTTCTATTTGAACTTTTCTAGGGCTATGAGGCAAGGCAGAATGATCTGTCACTTGCAACTGAAAGGAGTCCCGATTAAACTCAGAAGTCTCTAATGGTAAACTGTTGGACGCCTAGAGCAAGGGTGCTTAGAGTCGTACATTTGTTGTATCTCAGAGGTGAAGTCCTTACACATTAAGCCTGTCTCAGGGGAACATGAGAGGATGCGGAGATGGGAAAGGACCAGCATTCCCTTATGTAGCCCCAGGGGTGCCCAGCTCATCTGTTCTGGTCCAGGACTCCCGCAGGGCCAGCCCCTTGACCAGGGATCTGCCTGGGGGAGCCAGGTACGACGAGACACCTGATCCTAGCTCCATGGTCTCAGCTGCGTGGCCAGGTTTCTAGATGGCACCTTGTCACCTCGAATCATGGAAAATGTGGTCTGGGCTGCTCTGGGCTGGTGCCAGCCGTGTGGCCAGAAGTGCCTGCTGTATCCAGGGGGCTAGGACAAGAGGGACACCTGCAGGGGGAGGTGGACAGTCCCTCTGACGGTCTACCCTGGGTCAGCAAGGAAGGCTTCCCCAGACTGGACTCCTGTGAGCCAGTTGCCGGGCCCCATGTGCCAGCCAGAGCTTGGCACCACTGCCCACTCTGGCTGGCTGACCTTTCACAGCAGAGGCAATGATAGCTCACACCTGGCTCTGGCTTCCCCGCCTGCACAGCCCTCGCCAAAGGTGCCAGCGACTGACCTGGCTCCCGGGCCACTTCCATCTGCCAAGTCTGGGGCTGCCACTGGTTCCACTCCCTGCAGCCCCCGGGGCCCCCGCTTGGCCTCAGCTGCGGATCCAGCTTTGCCTCTGGCTTTGCCCACTCTCCCTCAGCACGCAAGCGATGCTCGCCCTGAACAGAGGTTCGTGGATATAACAGACTTGGGCTGTAGTTCCATTATAATAACTTGCTACTTGCATATTTTGGCCTCAGTTTATTTACCCCTCTGGAAACTGGAGGCCTCCCCAATAATGATGCATCTTACTACGGTGTGTGTGTGTGTGTGTGTGTGTGTGTGTGTGGTACTAGGGATTGAGCCTGGGGACATTCTATCTCTAGGCGACACTCCCAGTCCTAGTTCATTTTTCACTTTGAAACAAGGATTCACTAAGTTGCTGACAACCTCACTAAATTGCTGGGGCTAGCTTTGAACCTGCAATCGTCCTGTCTCAGCCTCCCAGATACTAGGATTTCAGGCGTGCACCACCATGCCTGGCCCTTACTGCACTCTTATGAAACACTCTTTGCCACTCTCATGTTACAAGCAAAGAAAACAAGGCTCCAAGAAGTCATGATTTCATTTATTAGGCAGCATTTATTTAACAATCAATTAAGCATTTACTATTTTCCAGGCACTGAGCTAGCCTTCGCGGACACTAGGTTATTGAAATAAGATCCCCACCCACACATCCACACGGTTAAAGTGAGTAACAGACATGCTCAAGGTCACAGGGCAAATGATCATTCTTCTTGTACACAGTAGGTGCTCAATGCGTGTGTGAACGGGCTGAAATACCTTGTGGGCATCTGACACGGAGGAATCGTGGATAAAATGACATCGGATGCTAAAGATGCAACAGGAGAAGGAGATGTCAATTTCCAGCCATGGGGCCGGGTTTGCAAACAAAAAATCTATCATATCTGACGCTGTTTACTAAAGATCAGAATGGAGATGAAGGAAATGAGCTATGGCGGCTGGTGTGCTTGGATCCTTTGTATCGAAGCAGCTGTGCGTGAGCTCTGGAGAGGTCCCCGTGTCTCCCCAATCCGGGCTCAGAGAGGGTGGGAACCCCGCAGTCAGCATAGCATGCCCGGAACATGGGGGGCAGGGAGGAAGAGCTTGCAAAGACAGGACGAACCCTTCACTGCCCACCGGAAATGTGTGCAGTCCTGGAGGTGACCCCACAGCTCCTTCCTTTCCCCTGGGACCTTGCTTCTCAAAGTGTGACACACGGACCAGCAGTATTGGCAACCCCAGGGCATTCATTTAAGATGCAGACTCCCAGCCCCATCCCAGACCTGCAGAGTGTGAATCTGCGCGTTTAACTGCCCCACTCGCTGTCTCTCTCCTGTTAGAATCGGCCAGGGAGGTTTAGAGAACACCAATGTCTGGATCCACCCTCAGACATTCTGGTTTGATTGGCCGGGACTGTGGCCTGTTATTGGGATGTTTAAAATGTCCAGCAGGCGATTCCAATGTGCAGCTGAGGTTGAGGATCACTGCTTGAACGTTATAGGGTAGGATTCCAAAAGGACCTCACTTGCCGTTGGTGCAACCCCAGGAGATCAGGGGAGTGCGGTTGTCTATATCCCTCAGCAAAGAAACTGAGGTTCTCTCTTGTTTTTGTGGTACTGGGGATAGAACCCAGGGGCATTCTACTTCCAAACTACACACCCCCCAGCCCTTTTTATTTTGAAACAGGGTCTCACTAAGTTGCTGAGGGTCTTGCTAAGTTGCTGAGGCTGGCCTCGAAATTACCATCCTCCTATCTCAGCCTCCCAGGTACTGGGATCCTAGGCCTGCACCACTGCCCATGCCCGGTAAGGTTCTCTGTACCTAGTAGGTCAGGTAGAGCAGAGGCTCCCAAAGTGAGGTTCCCAGACCAACAGCAACAGCACCCCTGGGAGCTCATTAGAAACGCACATTTCAAGCCAGGTGCAGGGGCATGCCTGTAATCCCAGTACTTGGGAGGCTGAGACAGAAGGATCGCAGGTTTGAGGCCAGTCTCAGCAACTTAGGGAGGCTCTGTTTCAAAAGAAAAAGGGCCGGGCGTGGTGGCGCACGCTTGTAATCCCAGCATTTGGGAGGCTGAGAATGGAGGATCCGGGTTCGCGGCCAGCCTCAGCTACTTAGTGAGGCACTCTGCAACTTAGTGAGACCCGGTTTCAAAATAAAGAATAAAAAATAGGGCTGGGGGTGTAGCTCGGAGGTGAAATGCCCCTGAGTTCAATCCCCAGTACCGCAAAAAAAAAAAAAAAAAAGAGAGGAAAATATAAAAAAAAAAAAAAAAAAGAAAAGAAAAAGGGCTGGATGTGTAGCTCAGAGGTAGGATGTCCCTGGATTCAATCTGCAGTGCCTAAATAAATAAGTGAATGCACATTGCAGAATCAGAAACTCTGGGGTGGGGCCCGGCATCTGTGTTTGAACAGGCCTTGCTCCTGATTCTGCTGCACGCTGGTGCAAGGGCACGAGCCCTGGGCTGGGAGAGGAGAGCTGGCATCCCTCTCCCCCTCACTCTGTGAGTCTTTGGGCGAGTGGCTCGCCGTCTTCGGGCTTCAGTTTCCACATGTGTAAGACAGGGGTGGGGTGCAGGGGGATCGAATCAGGATTGCCTCCTTCCCGTGCTGTGTCCCTGGCAGACATTGCTAATCCATCACAGCACAACCTCCCACAGCACCCTGGACTGACCTGATGGCCTTCTTAGCACCCACTCCAGGAATGCAGGCCTCCCAGCTGGTTAGGGCTGCCACAGAAGCCCTCCGCATCTGCAGTGGTGGCAGGGAGACTTTGTACCTCTTTCTCTCTCTCTTCCCTGGACTTGGGTGGTGCATCTCCAGGGGTCTGCAAGATGAGTCAAGGGGGGCAGGAGACCCCCTCCCCACTTTCACAACTTCCATGCCGCCATATCTCTGCCGAGCCTGTTCCCTCTGCCTCCTCTTGAGTGATCTGATGGAGAAGGGAGCACTGCCTGCCTGCCTGCCTTACGCACCTCCTTTGTTACCCGCCCCCCCACACACACCAGGCTGTGATCCTGGAGATCGGGGACCATCAAGGTCTATAGCGCCAGGCTCCGAGTGAGGCAGATTGTGATGCTCACAGCAAACAGGATTCAATGAAGCACCTGGAGCCCCAGCGTCAGGGGCGGGGTTCCCTCCTGGGCTCCAGAGCGCTCCTGGTCCTGGTGCCTCCTGCACATCATTTGAATGGTACATTGGTGGACTCTCACCTGTCAATCATCCATCAGCGCTGGCCCTGGCGTGGACCGAGAGGCGTGGAGGCTGGGAGCGGCCAGGAAGCCCCGCTCAGCCCATCCTTCCTTTCTGGCTCCTTCCCAGGGAAGCAGTGGGGAGGAGAGAGAGAAGCAGGCAGCAGTGCGCCGCAGCCGACCCCAAGCCGGTTAGTGAGGCAGTAAGTGCAGGCAGGTGGTTGACCCCCGAGGGCTGGGGCGGAGGGGCCAGGACTGTAATTGGGTTCATACGTTAGAGGTCAAGGGCAGCAGAGGCGGCCCCCTCTCTGCTCCCCTGCATGCCTCCCATCTGCTCTGTTTAGCCCAGCTGGCAGGGAAGAGAGACAAGGGCCATTCAGTCCACACAAGTTGTGCCCCTACTGTGTGTTCAGCCATCGGGGGGATGCAGTAGGGCATCAGGAAGACACCGATTCTGCAGCTCTGGGGAACAGGGAGAGAGGTACTGTCATGTAGTGAACCCCACCAGGCACCCATCCTTGGGTGAGGAAGGCACGCATCAGGCAGCTGGCACTGCCATTGAGTGAGGAGTGTGCACAGAGCACCTACTATGTGCGCATCCCTGTGAGAGGGGCTGGGTACTGCACACCCACGAGGTTACGTCCTGGGAGGACGTAGATAAATGGCACACCTACCCTGTGCATATCCCTGTGAGAGGGTGCATACCCATTAAGCAATGGGCCCTGAGACAGAAGGACGTGGACTGTGTACCTACTATGTGCAGCCCCCTGTGTGTTGCATACTGAGCCCGAAGAGGGGAAAGCGGGGATCCAACCTCTGGGCAAAACCCTGCCGCGTCCCCCGGGACAGCTCCAGGAAGCGGGTTTTCATGTCTCCCCCGCCAGGGTCTTCAGGACCCAGTTCCTCCTCCTGTCCAAGTCCAGCTCAGACGCCATGTCTCTCGTGGGAAGCCTTGCCTCGGCCCCCTGTTCTCTTGCATCCCCTCAGGTGCGTGTCAAGGCAGCCTCCTGTCCTCGGTGCGGCACAACAGTGGCCAGCGATAGCGCCGCGCACCGAGCACCCTGCACCATGCGCCGTGCACCGCCGCCCGCGCATGCGCTCTCTCAGCCCTCAGGCTCCTGGGCGGGTACCGCCCTGGCCCAAGTTACACCGAGGCAACTGAGGTCCCCGCGCGCTAAGGGACTTGCAAGAAGCCACGCAGCCAGCAAGAGGCCGAGCTAGAGCTTGAGCCCACTTGTTCCCAAGGTCATGGGGTGAGTGTCCCAGCCTGATTCCAGGTCGCTGGGCGTGGCCATCCCCAGAGGACACCGTCAGTCACTTTCACCCCAGTAAACTGAAGCCCTGCCCCCACCTGGCCGCCTCTCACCCGCTCCCTGCTGGCACCTGCCTGGGCACACAAAGAACCCTTCCTGGAGTCTGACAAGAGCCAGCACAGTGTATGCTCGAACTGGGAGGCTTTCCCGTCTCCTGGGAGCCCGTGCACCCCCTTTCTCCACCCTGCTCCCCCTCCTACTCGGCACAATGATTGCTGAACAGATTGCACCGCAAGGAGGATTCCTGGAGTACGGAGTCATGATTCTAAATGGCTGTTTATCTGTGTTTTCCTTCACTTCTTTAAAGAAGTCGTTAAAATCTAAGCGAGTTAAATGCAAAGGAAAAGCCGCATCTATCCTCCCACGGAAGAGGAGACTCGGGGGCATAATGGCCACCACCAACTGCTGTCTGCCTTTCTGGACCTGCTCCCTTTCTTGCTTGGCGCAGCCTCACTCATGGTCTTCCCCCCATCACATAGGAAAAGAGCCCAGAGAGCTCAAGTAACTGGGCCAAGGTCACACAGCTGAGAGGTGGCAGTGCCGATGTGGAAGCCAGGTGTCTGGTCTGACCCCAAAGCCGGGCTTTCCTCTCTCCCAGGCAGGGTGACTTGGAGCAGTCTAACTCCCTCCCTGGGTGCCTCGGTGGAGAGCTGCTCCAGAGTGACGGGGGACACAGAGGCCCAGGAGAAGGGTGCTTTTGAGGTCACATAGCAGGCGGGCAGCAGAACCAGGGTCAGGGCCTGCACCTGGAATGGGCGGGCAACAGAACCAGGGTCAGGGCCTGCACCAGGGGAATACGTGGTCCTCACTGTCCCAGAGATGACAGCCTTGCAGCAGGATGAAGGGCCCCAGCACGGTGACCTGCGAGCGACCACTGCTCCTCAGGCCATGGGCGCACCCCGGAGTCTTGGCTTCCAGAGCGCTGATGCTCTAAACTCCCCGTGAACCCTGGGGTACGAGCCCCTGGGCCCTCAGCAGGCTCCTCCCCTCTGCCGCTCAGCTCCATGGCCCTGGAGGAGCTCATTCATGGGGCCGGATTAAAATCTCACCCTCTAGAGTGTATCAGTTATTAGACCACAGAGAAGTCGCCCAACCGCTCTGAGCTCTGTTTTTCTGTAAAACAGGATCCACAATAGCACCCACCTGGTAGGGTTATGGGGGATTAAATGAGTTAATACATGTGAAGGTCTCAGAACAATGGCTGGCATTAGGACGCAGTAAGTGCTTGATGAATGCTGGTTATTACCCTTTGTCCAGTAATTCATTCACTGGGCACCTGAGTGCCTCCGTGCTGGGAATGCGGAGGTAAGGCGCGCCTCCTGCCCACTCCGCGGCTCTGAGCTCCGGGCCCAGGGAGGAGGAGGAAGTGGGTCAGGATCGCAGCGTGGGCTGTGAGCTGCGGCAGTGCTGGGGAGTGCAGGGCGTGTAATGAGCCTGGAGTCAGAGGGTCAGCGAAGGGTCTGGGAGAGGAAGTAGCTAAGCCTGATCTCAAAGGGCGAGGGTCATTCATTAACTGCACAACCAGGGGGGCAGGTGGACAGGTGGGCGTGGGTCAGGCATCCAGGGAAAAGGAACAGAACAGAGAGGCCCAGAGAGAAGGAAAAGCAAGGCCAGTGGCCAGGGAGACAGACGTCGGAGGTGTGATGGCCGGAGATGGGAGACTGCAGGGCCAGGCCGCCAGGAGCCCTGGGGATTGTTATGGGCTGAGCTGTGTCCCCAAAATAGATATGGCAGCCCCCCAGGACCTGCAGATGCGACCTTCCTTGGAAACAGGACTGCTGCCAATGTAATTGGTTAAGATGAGTTCACACTAGAGCAAGATGGCCCTTAACCTAATATGACTGGTGTCCTCAGGAGTGGAGAGAGACACAGGGAGGGGAAGGGCAGGTGGAGACATAGCACGCAGGACAGAAGGCCATGCGAGGACACAATCAGAGACTGCTCAGTGTAGACCTGGAACCCCAAGGCTGGGGGCTGGAAGTGTCATGGAAGGAACTTTCCCCAGAGCCTTCAGACAGAGCAGGGCGCTGCCCACACCTGGAGTCTGGCCTTCCGGCCTCTCGACCTAGAGAGAATACAGTTCTCCTGTTTAAGCCCCTGGTCTGCAAGGAAGCTAACACAAGGGTCCAGCTACCTCCAGCTCCGAGGTCAGGAGAGTTCTTCTGGAAGGGTCTGGCCACAGTTGCTTCTGAGTTCCCTGTGGTGCCCAGCGCTCAGGGGCACCTTGTGGGCACCTGCCGGGGACACCCCCTGCCCCGTCACCTCTGCCTTTCCGGGGATCTCACTCCTGTGACCATTGCAGGGCCACGGCTGTAGCTGCTGCCGCTTCTGAGATGCACTGCTGGCCTTGGGCTGGGCTGGTATGAATCATGTTTATCTCAAACAGGAAACAAAGGGAAGAGGAGAACAAAGCCCAGGAAGGGGGAGGAGGCCGCGGGAGGGGCTGAGGGGCCAGCCCAGGAGCTGCCCACGGAAAGACCCATTAATTTCCTGATGTTCACTCGGGGACCCGGCGGCCCAGCGCTCCGGTGAGGTTTATCTGCACGCCTCAGCTGTGAAGCGCGCTGCGTGCCAGCTTCTCGGGCGCGTCAGAGCTTTGCCAGGCCCGGGAGGGGGTGGCCGCCCTCAGCAGCTTCCTGCCCATCCATTAGGTCAGCGGAGGCCCGGCTTTCAGCGCCGTCCATGGGTGAAATTGTGTTGCCTTCTGCCCGGTAATGAGGTGTTGCGGGCCTCGGCCCGGGGCCAAGAACTGCTCTGGCCGCCTGCCCTGGCCGAGTAACCCCCAGGCTGGGCTGGATTAGCCTGAGAAGCCGGGGAGGGGCGGCGGGGGGCTGGGTGCTGGAGGTGGGGACAGGGAGGTGCTGCAGGAAGAGGGTCAGCTCCGAGGGGGCACAGAGTTGGGCTTCGTGGCCTCGTCTTCGTATCCTGGGGCGGCCACAACAAATTCACACCAGCCCAAAGTTCTTCTATTACCTTTCTAGAGGCTGCAAGGCCAGACGAGGTGTTGACAGCGTTGGTGCCTCCTGGAGGCCCCGAGGCGGAGTCTCCTCCGTCTTCGTTCTGGAGTCCTGACGGGAGCCCTCCTCAGCGTCCCCCGGCTTGGAGACGCGCTGCTCTGCTCTGGCTCCACGCTCACGTGGCGACCTCTCTGTGTGTCTGTCCTCCTGCCCACATTCCCTCTTACAAGGACACCCATCAATCCGGGACGACCTCGTCTTCAGCGGATGACACCGGCAGAGATCCTGTTTCCAAACACGGTCCCATGTGCAGATGCAGGGGAGTTAGGACCCCCACATCTCTTTCTGGGGAGGCACAACTCAACCGGCAAGCGCCAGTTAATCAACGTTTCGCTGACAGCTCACGAGCTCCAGCACTCTGCTCAGTGTTGTTCATTAGCGCTGACGGACCTTCACAGCAGAAAGGTGATGTAGGCACTGGGGCTTCCCCCGTTTTATTATTAAGAAAACTGAGGCCAGGGGGACACTGGTGGCCCTGCTTCCACGGACTAGGAGCACAGAGGGAGGGAGAGGCTCAGGGAGGAGACTCACGACCTTGGGGCTGACTTCAGAGGCGGATCTGAGAACAGGACCCAAGGGTCACTGACACCAACCATTGGTCTTCCCAGCTGCACTTCCCAACTTGGGCTGCTGTGGCCCGACATGCTTCCCACACATCCATGTCCTCCTTAAGATATCTGGCCTGCTGGGTGTGGTGGCCCACACCTGGAATCCCAGTACTTGGGAGGCTGAGACAGGAAAGCCGCAGGTTCAAGGCCAGCCTCACCAACTTAGTGAGACTCTGTTTCAAAATAAAAATATGAAAAGAGAAAGGGCTTGGTGGTGGTGTTGCATGGAGGTAGAAGGCCCCTGGGTACATGAAAAGAAAAAGAAAGAGAAAAGAAAGAAAAGAGAAGAGAAAAAAAAATAAGAAAAAAAGACATCTGGCCATTGTTTCGGGGAGTTTGGTTAACTCCTCCTCTGGGGCTCATCTTGATCACCCGGCTTTGACAAGGACAGTTCTGACTTCTCTCCTCCTTTATCTGGCCAACCTCCCAGACCTGAATTCTTTCAAGGTAGCGCTGGTTTAGGCCCCAGCACAGAATTGAACATTGTTCAAGGAATGAATGAATGAAATGAATCAATGAATGAGTGTGTGGGAGAGGGAGCCAATGTCAGAGTCACCAGCCCTGGCAGCCCCAGTGCGAGGCCCCCACCCACCCTCTCCTGCCCTCCCCTTTCCCCTCCCACCCACACCCTACAGGGAAGGGGTCCCTGGGGGCTCAAGGAGGCCCATCACCCGCCCAGAAAGCCGGCTCCATCGGGCACTGAGTCGCTGGACTCTGCCCTCTGCAGCTCCCCTCTTCTTGCAGAACCGCCAGTCCTCCCCGGGTGGTCACAGGGAGGGGTGGTCCTCACCAGGGGAAGGGCGGCAGCACCCTGGCTCCCGTCCCCGTCCCAGCCGCCTGTGTCCTCACCCACTGGGCAGGCACTCCGTCTTTCACCCCCTGATATTTAAGGAAATTAAGGTCAGGTCTGACTGCTAAATATTTGTCTAAGCTGAACAGAAAATGGTGCCAAAGAAGAAGGCCTTCAATTTTATGAGCAAATAAATCGTCTGAGTGAGAGTGGGCTGGGGAGAGGGAGGCGGGGCAGGCGCTCAATTATTTAGAGCCAAAAGTGCCTCCCAAAGTCTGGCGGGCTGTCCAAGTTCTCTCTCTCTCTCTTTTTTTTTTTTTTTTTAAGTGAGGCTCCTTGGTACTGGGGAGGCTGAGATAGATAAATTGCACGTTCCAGGCCAGCCTTAGCAACTTAGTGAGACCCTCAGCAACCTCGCGAAACTGTTACAAAATCAAAAGGGCTAGGGATAACTAGCCCTTTTGATAACTCAAAGGTAGAATGCCCCTGAGTTCCAAACCCAGTAGCAAGACAACAGAAGATTCCAAAATGAGCACAGCTCTGCCGACACCCCAATGTTGGCCCAGTGGGACCCATTCCCAACTTCTGACTTCCTTAGCCGCCATACATTTGTGTTGTTTTACTAAGCTTGTAGCAATTTGTTCCTGAAGCCAGAGACCTAACAGGAGCAATAAATACTATCACCACTTAATAGTCACTCAAGAAAACCACGTTGATTAAATGTATAAAGAGAACCCTGTCGGGGCCTCAGGAGTCCGGATTCTAGGTCTAACCCTGCCCCTAACGGGCCCCTGACTGTTCCCCTCTCTTCCCTGAATTCAGCATCCTTACGTGCAAACCAAAGAGTACAGATTACAAGCCCTCTCCAGGGTCTTTGCCTCCCAGCTGTAAAAGTTTTCTTGTTATAATTGTCCCCTGAGAGGCTCTCATGCCCCCTCCGCACCGGTCCGCACCCCTCCCTCCACCTGCAATCTGCTCCCCGCTCGCGGGCAGCGTCCAGGCTGGGCCTGGCAGGGCCGGCGGCCCCGTTGGAGACAGTTAATAAAGGCGGGAGGAGGAGGATCAATGCGCGCTGACATTCCTATGACAGATTGGCGAGAGCGACAGATTTAATATCCTGCCGTTTTCCTTCCCCAGCCTGGGGGCTGGAATTGATTAAATAAATTAAAGCTCTGCAGCCCGCCATGCTCTGGGTAAGGTCGTCTGGTCTTCCCCGTGTCGCGGTCCAGCTGCACGGCTCACCCCATCCCGGGGACGGCGCCAGCCAGAGGTCCCAAGCAGCCCCCTCGACACTGAGTTCCACAATGCCTGGGCAGCCTCTCTGTGTGGACCACAGCAGGTGCAGAGGGCCAGGAAAAGAATGTGGGACAGGATAGGGAGGAGGGAGGAGGGAGGAGGGAGGAGAGGACGAGAGCAAAGATAGGCCAGGTCCCTTCCGAGTGCCAGGGGTAGGGCCTGCAGCAGTGAACTGGACCAGGCTAGATGGGCAGGGGGAGCCCTCAGTGGAGGCCCCGGACAGCAGAGAAGGGGAGAGGCTGGTCCAAGGGAACTGATGGCCCAACTGGACTGAGCCCAGGCTCCCGCCTTGGGCCCCCGGAGGCCCCTCCCTGGCTCACCAGGTTGGTGCAGGTTGATCTCCCTGCCTGCTCCCTTCCCAGTTTTCTGCAGGACCCGCCCAGGGAAGGCAGGGTCTCAGACTGTAGGAGTTGGGGGAGAGGGGAGCAAGTAACTCGAGCATTAAAGAGGCCAGTGAAATGCGTCCTAAGAAGCCGGGCGTGGTGGCACACACTTGTAATCCCAGTACTGGGGAGGCTGAGACAGGAGAATCACAGGTTCATGGCCAGCCTCAGCTACTGAGGCCCTCCACAATTTAGTGAGACTCTGTTTTAAAATAAAAGAATAAAAATAGGGCTGGGGGTGTAGCTCGGAGGTAGAATGCCCCTGGGTTCAATCCCCAGTACCACACACACACACAAAAAAAAAAAAAAAAAAAAAAAAAAGAAAAAGAAAGAAAGAAAGAAATGCGTCCTAAGGCCCAGCCGACGTGCCTGGGGTCTGGGGGCCGCCTGTGCGCACGCTCCCGTCCTCCTGCAGGGGGAGATCGGCCTGCAAGCCTCAGGGCTGCAGAAGCCTCCACACTGCCGCCCATAGCCAGAGCGTCGAGCCCCTCAGCCCCACAGTGGTTGTGCCAAACCATCTTTGGTCCTATTCCTTCCAAAGTGCTCCCTTTCACCATCCCAGCTGAGTCCAGGTGTGATCCCCATTTTACAGAGGAGGAAACGGAGGCTAGAAAAGGGGGTGGCTTGCCCCCAAGGTCACGGTGGCAGCCTGGAGCCCAGGTTGCCTGACCGTGTCCCCCAAACCAGCACTTGTTCCACATCAGAGAAAGCTCAGAAGCTGCTAGGGGCTGGGACGGGGCAGGGTGACAGGAGGGAAGGGGCGGGCTGGGGACGTGATGATGAATCTGGTTCTGGACTCGGGAGCCATGCCAAAGATGTCACCAGCTTCCTTTGGCCCACGTTGCCGGGCAGTGCACTGGCCACCGGGGACCGGGAACAGGCTCCCACCAGTCCGGGTTTACGTCCCAGCCTTCCTGTTATGGGGTTCGGGCCGTACCCCAAAAATAGAATAAAAATCCAGGTTCGTTGATATTGTGAAAAAAAGAATTTTTTTTTTTTTTTTTTTTTTTTTTGCGGTACCGGGGATTGAACTCAGGGGCATTCTACCTCCAAGCTATACCCCCAGCCCTATTTTTTTATTCTTTATTTTGAAACCGAGTCTCACTAAGTTGCGGAGTGCCTCACTAGGTAGCTGAGGCTGGCCGCGAACCCGGATCCTCTGGTCTCAGCCTCCCGATGAAAAAAAGAATTTTAACACATATCATTCACAACATCTGGCAGTTTAATTCTTTAGGAACAGGTCAGGGAGAGGAAAACTGGGGTGTAGGAAAAGACAGGAAGTGCAGAAAGCTTAGGGCATGGTCCCCAATCCCGGGCAGGAGTCCAAGAGAGAGAGACACGTGGATTCCAGAGGGTATAGGAGAGGGCGGGGTCCTTCCAGCCCCTCACTCTCAGTTCATAGGTTGAGCTCCAGGTGAGGTCTTGCTCCTCCTCTTTCCAGGTGTGCGTCTCCGGTGGGCGGTGGGCTGGGCTGTACGTTTCTCTCGGGCCGAACCAAAATTTTTCTTTTTAAGGGGTGGACGACACTCTCCGGATTTTTAAAAGGCTAAAAACTATATTTCTATGAATTTTCCCGATACCTCTTTTTCTACCTAACATATACACTTCTAATCTACCTCATCATTCCCACTGACCACGGGCCCTGGGATAAGTCATCAGCCTCTTGAGCCTCAGTTTCCCTACCTGTAAAATGGTGGCAATGAAGGCACCGACTCCATGCAAAGTGGCCCATCCAGGGCCTCACGACAGTTGCCAGAGCCGAGACTTGAACTCAGGTCTGCCCACCGCTTGCCCGAGCATGAGACGCCGTTGGCATTCAAGAAAGACCCTCCGTGCTAGGTGCACACCCGGGCGAACCGGGTCTGTGGGCGGCACCCTCTCCCCTGGCTGTATTCGGAGGTTCCGTTCAATGCGTGGATTCGTTCACCACCGGCTCTGAGGTGCTGGGGATCCAGCCCTGAAGCTCGTCTCTTTTTTCATGGGGATTTTGGTCAGCAGCCCCTGAAACACACTGTCCCCAACCCCAACCCCTGACACCTCTGAGCCTTGGAATGACAGGAGGCACTCAGGCCCACGCTCCGCCGTCTGCCTGGGGCTGCCTCTCCTTCAGCCCACAATGCTTTGCGCAGGGGCCTTAGGCCGCCACGGACCTGTCATTAGACCTCAATTTGATTTTTTCTCTGGCAGCTGAGAAGGGATGTGGACAGGTGGGAGGTGAATTCCTAAGCACCCTGTCTGACCGTGCTTAGCCGTCAGCTGTCTGCTAGCTCCGAACCCGGCCTGCCCGAGGGGCTGCAACTCTCCCTCGCAACTCATTCTTGCTCCACTTTAAATCCTTCCCACAGAGCCGGGCGTGGTGGCGCATCTTGTAATCCCAGCATTTGGGAGGCTGAGACCAGAGGATCCAGGTTCGAGGCCAGCCTCAGCTACCTAGTGAGGCACTCTGCCACTTAGTGAGACCCGGTTTCAAAATAAAGAATAAAAAATAGGGCTGGGGCTATAGCTCGGAGGTAGAATGCCCCTGAGTTCAATCCCCAGTACTACAAAAAAAAAAAAGAAAGAAAGAAAGAAAATAGGGCTGGGGGTGTAGCTTGGAGGTAGAATACCCCTGAGTTCAATCCCCAGTACCGCAAAAAAAAAAAAAAAAAAAATCCTTCCCACGGAATGTCAAGCGGATGTCCTGCAAACAGATGCGTCCCGGGACAGAAGGCAAGTCACACCGCTCAGGGAACAGGGCCTAAGGGTGCAGCGGAGAAGATAACGGTGGCGCCCAGGTCCTGCTCCTGAATCCAGATTCCTATTCCTCGCCCTCCTCCCAGCTGGCCCTGCCTGGCTCTCACCCTGCTTCATCCGAGTCCCTGGCCAGCTGTCCTTGGCTGTGCTTCCTTCTTCTCCAAAAATACCTCTGAAACACAGCCTTCCAGGGGTTACACCCAAACCACCCCTCACCTCGGCCATGACGCCGGCAGCAATGATAACCTCCCCCGGCCGAGCGCTCACGGACGATTGCATGGCGCTCACAGCTTTGGCTGCCCATCTTGTGTGATTTTCGCAGCCCCCTCAGTGGCACGTGTATTTGCTCCCAGCTTACAGAGGAGGAAACTGAGGCTGGGCAGCGAGCTCTCAGCAGAGCTGAGGATCTGCACCCAGGTCCACCTGGCCCCAGAGCTGGCTCCCCATTACCTACTGGGTCTCTGTCTACCTTGGCTACATGTCGTGGCCCTGGCCCTGTTCTCGAGCCCATCACTGCTGAGCAGGGCCCCATCCTGGGGGAGTCGAAGCCACCCTGGCCTGGGTGTCTCTGCTCAAAGTCACTGCTACCGAGCTGGGCACTTAAGGCAAATGGCTTCCCCCTCGGGGGCCCCAGCCGCCTCATCTGTGCCGTGGAGGAAGCTCACACCCCGCAGCCCCAGTCTGCAGAAGGACGTCTTCTTCTGGGCTCAAAGGTGTGTGTACCCGCGATGGCCTTGTCCCGCCCCAGGGAGCTGCGGGGTGACTGAAAGTAAGTTTCCGCTTTGGAGAGCAGAGGAACATGTTTTGAGTGCAGGCTTTGCTGCCAGGGCGTGGGACAGGTGCTCCAGGGCCCGGCCGGAGCCGGGGGGCTCTCAGCGGGCAGGCTAAGAGGAAGCGCTGGCGGCGGGCAGATGGCTGCGGCCGTCTCTCCTCCTCATTAGAGCAGCGCCCCAGGGCCGCTGCCACCCCAGATGCAGGGGCAGCTCGTGCAACCCCCTGAGGGTGCTCGGCCCTGCCAAACTGCCGCTCTTGGCCTCTGTCCTGCTCGGCGCGACCTGGCGGCCACTAACCAAGGTCAGGAAGTCAGAGGCTGCAGCCGGTGACGGCCAGGCTGGTCTGGGCTTCTCTTTATACAGATGGGACACTGATTAAAGGTCACAGGGAGAGGATCAGAGACTTCCCAGGTCTTGCCCAGCTCACACAGCAAACATTGTGAGTCAGGAACATTAGCCCTGTGCCCAAACTATCACTCGAACACTGACATTTCCAAATCTTAGCCACCCCAGCCTGTCTGGCATGTGCCAAGTGTGGCTGGTGAGGGCAGAGAAGGGTCGCTGTGACGTCATTATTTAAAGATAAATATGTCGAGTGCGGTGGCACAAGCCTGTTAGTCCCAGTACTTGGAAGACTGAGACAGGAGAATCGCAGGTTCAAGGCCAGGCTCCGAAACTTAGGAAGACCCTGCTTCAAAATAAAAAATAAAAAGGATGTAGCTCGGGGTCAAATGAGAATTGTGTGCAAATATGTTGTTAACAACTCGTACTTAACAAAGATGTATGCTATATTGCACGAATTACTACAATAAAAAATTAAAAAAAAAAAAAAAGGGTGTAGCTCCTTGGTAGAGCACCTCTAGGTTTAATTCTCAGCATCACAGAACAAACAAATAATATAAATAATTAATTTCAGAATGCATGTATGTGATTTTTTAAAAATTCAAGCAGTACAAAGACTAGAGAGAAAAGTCACTTTCGCCCAACCCTGCCCCTTCTTCCTTTTTTATTGTACTAAACTATATATAACATAAAATGCACCCTTTGACCATTTTTAAGTGTACAGTGCGGGGCATGAAATATATTCACGCGGTCATGCAGTCACCGCCACCTTCCATCTCTGGGGTATTTTCATCCTCTCTGAAACTTTGTCCCCATTAAACACCAACACCGAGCCGGGCGTGGTGGCGCATGCTTGTAATCCCAGCATTCGGGAGGCTGAGACCGGAGGATCCGGGTTCTCGGCCAGCCTCAGCTGCTTAGTGAGGCACTCCGCAACTTAGTGAGACCTGGTTTCAAAATAAAGAATAAAAAATAGGGCTGGGGGTGTAGCTGGGAGGTAGAATGCCCCTGAGTTCAATCCCCAGTACCGAA
>PVLC010017017.1:0-34488 GCA_004027655.1 Graphiurus murinus
CGGCTGAAAGAGCTGCTGGGGAAAGGCTGGTTGGGAAGTTGCTGGGCTGGGAAGTTGCTGGGAGACGTTCTGGGAGGAATTGGTTGGGAAGAAGAAGCGGTTGGGAAGAGGTTGGCCGGGTTGCTGGGGAAGTCCTGGGAAGAAAGATTGTGGGTTACTAGTGGAAGTCGGGTTGCTAGAGAGAGGGGTTATTGAAAGTTTGTAGGAAAAGCACTATTTGGAAAGACTACCTCTGCACTGTGTTTGTTATCGTTTGTGCAACGCCTTGATCCCAGAAAGAGAGAGATATAATAAAAGAGGTTCGAACCAGTAGCATTTAGCCGGCGTCTTTTATTGGGGCCTCATGGCTGAGGGTTCAGCCTGGGGCGCCCGATAGACATGAACTGGCTAGAAAATAGGTCTGCATGTTTAAGGTTCTGTCAAATTAACCTTTTTGATTTTTATTATTATTCATAAGGTCATAAGTTCTTTGATTATAATATATATTATATCAGGAAAATATGGCAAAAAATATGGATATGTGACTGGCTTGAATATAGCTCTCGAAGAAGGTTCCTGGAATCCTGAAGTTCCACAAAGTAATCGGAGGGTCATAGAAGAGCTAGTATGAAACAGATCACACAGAATTTGAGCACTTCCTCCCCATCCCCCACCCTCCACAACATAGCAGCTCTATTCATATTTTATTTTGTTGTGCTATCTTTTAATAGTAAGAGCATAAGATTTCTTGTTTAGAAGATAAAAAGAAAAAATTTATGTGCTTTAAGCTTATAGAAAATAAGGAATTCCACATAGAGAAAAACAGTTATAAAAATAATCGAACAAAAGACAATAGCTTGGATTTTGTTTGCTGAGATGTAGACATTTTTAATTCTTCTGCTCAGTCCCTCCTTTTTTGTTCAATTTCCAAAGACACTTACTGCAGGCTGCAAAAGTTATCAGTCTTCCATGATGTAGTCTTGCAGTCTTGCAGTGATGTAGTTTTTATAATGATCCTCTGAGATCTACAAGAGTAGAAAAATAGAAACCGAAATATGCAAGTCAAGAGCCTAAAAACAATAAAAAAATATAACTCCCAGTGTATCATTCCAAGCCTTATTACAATAAAAAGGACTTGGAGAATTGGAATTAGGGATCAAGGCATACCTAGTAATGTAGCTAGCTGCCTAGAGTGAGCAAAGATGCACAACTCTTTCATGTCTTTGCACAAATCATGCGTGAATTGTGCTGAGAATATTACAAATATAGACTAGTGCAAGATATGAAACCCTGATCATAGTGCTTGTGTCCAAATATCTCTTTGTAAAAACAAAATTCTATTTTCAAAATTCTCATCAAGGCATAAGGTTTTAGGTGAGGATTTTTAAAATGGAGTTTGGTTGTCTGTAAGTTTACAGTGGATTTACATAGATGTTTACCTGCCCCAGGCAAAGCAGTTTCAGAATATAAGAAGCAATTAGAAAAGACAAATGGCATAATTTTGATGTATTGACATCTTTATCTAGAAACTTTGTACCTATGCTGACACTCTGTCAGTTCTTTCAGTGCTCAGAAGAATAATTAATCCAAAGACTGGGAAAGAGGGTCCCTATTGCAATTTTTCACAGGGCAGACATGGATCTGGTATTGGTTCAAACATCAACCCAAACTCCAACAACAACAACAGAAATCAGTCTGGGAAAATAATCCCAATTTAAGTTAGTTTTTCTAACATATTTTCTTTTTTCATGTTTTCTTCCTGGTTTTGCATGTTTTTTTCTTCAAAAAAAAAAATAGGGAAAAGGAAGCCCCACATATTTACCACTGAGCAAAAAGTGGTCAGATTAATTTACTTTCTCTACATCTTATTTCTCTTCCTCTCTACTTCACTTCTTTGTGAGTAAACATATACTACCATAAGGAAGTTCCAGTATAGAATTTCATTTAAATTCTGAGGAATGGGAAGGACCAAACATGCCAGTAGTTTTTGCATCTTGAATCTTTTGTTACCAAAAGATACCAAAGATATGCAAAACAATGACTAGTTTCCATAACTTCAGAAGCAGGAGGTTATCTCACACACACACACACACACACACACACACACACACACGGCATCTTTCTTTATGAATTATCATAAATTTTTTTGAATTTATTTTAACAACATCCCAATCCTTTGATTTAAAGAGTAAAATGTTCTCTGTCAACTTGATTTATTGGAACCCAGATCTTCTTATCTTCACAGGAAAGGCTCAGACATGCCCTATTTTCTACTACTGTAACCGAATACCACAGATTAGGAAAATTATAAATAATAGAAGTTTATTTGGCTCACAGTTCTGGAGGCTGGTAAGTCCAAGATCAATGAGCTGTATCTGATGAGGGCTTTTTTGCTACATTACAAAGAATCAGAAGTACCACATGGGGGAAAAGCCTTCAAAAGAGAGAGAAAGAGAGAACAAAACAGCAAGAGAGAAGAGTCTGGAACCCATTAGAATGCATTACTAACCAACTCCTCTGATACTAGCATTATTCTAAACAACTCTTAAAGGTCTCAGCTCCCAATATCATCACAGTATAAATTAAATTTCAACATCAGTTTTGGAGGGGACATTAAAATCATAACAAGTGTTTTCAATACTATTTGATATTACTGATTCTGATTTATGTATTATTTTTAAAATGGTAGTCTTTAGTATTTGGTGTCCTGAGTTAATTTTCTAACAAAGATTGTCATGTATGAAGAATCCAATAAATATTTAACTTGCTGAAATGCAGTTTAGATTATTTATCTATATTTTAATAGGGCTAGAACTTAGCTTCTGTACTATAATCACTTTCAGCAATGCCTTTAGAGGGCACAAAAATCATTTTTGTTTTAGAGTGACAATAAATGAGGGGCATACTCTCCTTCCCTCTAGTTTTATGAGGCATAGGATGGACATCCTTGTGTGTGAGGAAAGGAGATGTGGCCTGACCAAAGACCAAGACACCAGACACATTCCTTCAAGAAAGGTAATACTTCTTGACCTTTTCATTTTGGAGGGTGGATCATTTAGTTTGAGTTCTCATTTGATGCCATTATGGCTAAAATAGTTTAAGGATACCCTTCTTATACCTACAGAGGTACTGAGGGTGGTTTGGAATTGTACTACAGATCTTTTTCCACTGTGCACTGGGGGATGCACAGTGGAAAAACCTGTGCAGTGTGTCTACAAGAATTTCATACTCAGATGGAATTTGTGAGAGTTGTAATGTGATTCTAACTCTACCATGTCTTTAAATATATATATATATATATATATATATATATATATATATATATATATATATATATATATATATATAAACTCAACTAAAGCCTACTGCTATCATTTGTTTCCTTAATATCTATCGTCATTTACTTCTTATATAAGTTTATATTTAGCTGAGTTTAAGCTTAGGAAATACTTTACAAAAGAATGAACACTGGGGAAATGCATGTTAATTAGTTGTTTCTTCTATTTTAATCCATCTACTGTATACTACTAACTATTCCATAATTTGTATAAATAAAACTAAGAGGTTTTCTCCTTGTTGAAAATAAGGGAAACAATTTCCTTCTCTTCCTTTATCTTGGACCATTTACTTGAGAAAATTTGCAAAGATAAATTCTGTCTCTTCTTTCTGAAATGTACACATCCATTGAAAACTAAGTGGACTTTTTATCAGCTTGCTGACACAAAAGTATCTTTCTTAAGGACTTTGAAGCCATCTCTTTGAAATGTAAATATCAAGGGAGATAACACTCCTGTCTCCAGTTTCTGTGGAAATAGGAATCTTGCTCCAAGTCCTAAAATGATGAGCTATAATGAGATATAAAAAGTTTGGGGGTTTTCTCCTGGATGACGTCAATTGTTCATTACAGATGGTAATCCCAGTTACTAGGTGAATTTAGGATTAACTATGTATGACAAATTCTCTTACAAGACAATGAGCTACTGCTCTCAAGTCCTCTTAGAAGAGGACTTGTTGTGTATCTCAAAAAACATGTATGCAATGGGTTGAATCTGTTTGGTTTCTTAAAGGCAAGGTTTAAAGGTCTTAAAGGGCAAGGTTTCTTTACCCATCACATTCTGGTTTTATTCCAATTCAATTAAAAATTTTGTCTCTTTCTCTGCTATCTTTGTGCATAAGTTTTCCAGTGATGGTACTTAGAACACTGTGCCCTACAAAGGCACCCACACATACTGAGGGAAGTATGAGAAAGTAAAGCCAAAGAAAATTGAGAAAACTGCTAAAGCAGAAATGTCACACCCAAATCTTGCATCTTTCTCTCCTGAAGCTTGCTAACAAAGAATTCTGACTTTCCCCAAAGTGTTTTCCCTATACCAGGAGGAAAGAAACCCCAAATATGGAGAGGAGGAATCCAAACACACAGCCTTACTAAGACCCCCCATGAGGTCATACCATTTGTCTTCCAGTCATACTTTTGCATGATTGTTCATAAAACTCCATGATTTCCCCTGTTTCTTTGGATCTTAATTTCTGAAGGCTTATATGTCATAAAAAAAAATTCTATCAAATAAATCTGTATAACAGGGCATGGTGGTGAACGCTTGTAATCCCAGCATGGAGGATACAGGTTCGCAGCCAGCCTCAGCTACCTAATGAGGCACTCTGCAACTTAGTGAGACCCTGTTTCAAAATAAAGAATAAAAAATAGGGCTAGGGGTACAGCTCGGAGGTAGAATGCCGCTGAGTTCAATCCCAAATACTGCAAAAAAAAAAAAAAAAATGTATGTTTTCTTCTCATTGTCTTTTGTTATAGAGGTTTCAGTACCTCACCACGGGTGAGAAAAAGATAACACTTTTTCTCCCCTACACTGGTTTGGGAGAAGATTTTGTTTCTAACTATGCTTTCTTAACCCACATCAAGCACATTTTGCCAGCACATACAACTAAAAGAACAACCATGTGCTTCTCACTGACTGGAGAAGGTAAATACTTGGAATAAAGTAGCAGTATTACCTCTTAGGATGTTTACTCATATTAAATTCTTCATTAACATATTCAAGTTAAAATATTTAAAATGTCTCTTTCATTCCCATAGTGAAGTTTATCAAACTCTAGATACTTGCAGTCAACTGAAGTTGAGCTAGTAATTTTCTTCCATGACATATTGACATTTAAGTCCTCATGCTGAAACATAAACATAACACTAAAGGTAAACACAATTCTTTTAATCACTGTTAATTAACTCCACTCTGTCATACTCTACAAAAGATGAATTGCTAAAAGTGCATCCTGAATCCTAGGTAATTTTGTGACCAATTTTTGCATAGCTCTGAATAAATTGTGGTTCTCCAGTAAATACTTATGCTTTCTATAGTTATAGGAAACTTTTTCAAGTGAAATATAAAATAATAGATAGAAATCATGCAATTTTTCATGACTGTCCCAATACACAGCTGCCTTTTACATGAAGTGTTAGAGAGTTATCATAATTAGCAGTAATTGGCTTTCCATAGTATAGCCTTGCTCTACTTCATTTTTTCTTCAGAAAAACTGTAGTGTTAAGTGGTGCTTTAAAAAATTCACTTTTTCTTCAATCTGATAACTTGAGGAGTCTATGTATTTGTCCCAGAGGTACTGCCATCATGTATAAGAGTTTAGAATTTCAAAAAAATTGCCACAAATTCCATTTTTGTATTAATTTTTTAACCAGTTGATACTCTGGGATGAAACGTTTACCTACTGAAGGAGAAGCAGACCTTGAGAAACAAGCTTAATGAGGACCACATCTGGTAGATCAAGCAAAGCAAGATGAATAATAGCACTTTTCATTTTAAACTTTTTGAAGTGTGACTAAATAATAAAATGGGTTTATATATAAATATGTGTAAGATAGTTATAACTATATTAATATAAAATAATACAAAACACATAAATATATTGATAATATTTATAAAATATATAAATTATATATATATATATATATATATATATATATATATATATATAGTAATGTCATCAAGGACCATTTAATAGCCATGAGTTAGGTCCTCTTAAGATAAGTTGCAGCACATTGTTTCATGGAGTAAAGTGAAGGAATAAATAAAAGTAAAACCAAAATTGTAATATCTGCCACATATGGCAAATAATTTAGATCTTTATATTCTAACATTTGGAAAATACATTAATATATTTTTTAAAAAATCATATTTGAGACTTCTAGTGTCTAGTCCAACATACAAAGAGTTGGGAGTTGTCATTCTAAAAAGCTGAATGAAATGAAAATTTAGCAACTTTTTTTCATATACATCTGAAAAGGGAATCATAGGGAATATCACTGCCCTCCAAGTTTGGAGAGACAAATGGAGAGATACAGGAAATCAAAACTTTCTGAAGTAGAAACTCACAACCAGTACTGGGAGAGAGAAACCTAAACTGCAATCAATGGCCTGCTGGAAGCTGATCATGGACAAGACTGAGAGATAAAACCTCCAACAAAGGTCTAGTCAGACAGGGCTCCCCACATTTCTGTGAGCTTTACCTCCAGAGTCTTTACCATGTTTTCAAAGGGAAGATCACAGAACAATCAGCTCTGATTTCCAGCAGGGAAGGACAAGAATGACTATTGTAAATTACAATAGAACATTATTTTCTTTGGTGACACATGTGATGGTATTGGAAAATTACTCTGGTATTAATTTCCAAAATGTTAATAGAAATCAGAGTTTGGGTGCTATGCAGGCACTCAGGCAGGGAGAGGGGACTGTTTTGCCTGTTGCTCCTCAGAGCTATCCCTCCCCTCTGCCCTTTGTACTAATGTTTACCCATAATAAAGCCTTTAGTCTTAAAAATATATAGGAACAAGCCGGGCGTGGTGGCGCATGCTTGTAATCCCAGCATTCGGGAGGCTGAGACCGGAGGATCCGGGTTCGCGGCCAGCCTCAGCTGCCTAGTGAGGCACTCCGCAACTTAGTGAGACTCGGTTTCAAAATAAAGAAATAAAGAATAAAAAATAGGGCTGGGGGTGTAGCTCAGAGGTAGAATGCCCCTGAGTCCTGAGTTCAATCCCCAGTACCGCAAAAAAAAAAAAAAAAAAAAAAAAAAAATATATATATATATATATATATATATATATATATATATATGAACAACTAAAAACCCCAAGATCACAGTGACTTTGCCTGGTGCATTTTTGAACCTCAAAGATAGCAAGAGCCTTAAGCTTTACTCTTAAAAATCACCTAGCTACACTGTCTGTAACCAGGTCCTCAATTTCCCTCCTATTCTTTGTAACTCAACCTTAGTATGGGAAATAAACTCTGTTTTGCTTCAAAGCCCCCCTAGATGATGAGCAACCAATACTGTCCAATACAACAGGGGTAAAAGCAAGGTAGATATTGACTCCTGCACTTAGTAAGCACACTGTCCGGAGACAAGGAGGTGCCAGCTGGCTAAAAAATAAGTTTCTCACCCATTGATTTGGTAATTCTGATAAGAACATGCCAATATAAAAAATCTGTATTTAAAGGCTGGAGTTGGGGAGAGGGACAGAGTTCCACTTTTGTGCTCTCCAATGTGCCTGCCAGGCATGCTGTTTTTCTTCTCTTCCCTTTCTATTGCCTACTGACTTCATAATAATGTTTTTTTTTTTGTTAATGCTACAACCAAGACATTTTTAGTTTTAATTTCCCAATTCAATTTATTTTCTTTGAATCAAGGAAAAGAGCCTCCAATGCCATTACAACCATAATAGCACAGGCCTGTAATCTCATTACTTGGGAGCCTGAGACAGGATGATCAGAGGTTCAAGGAGAGCCTTGGCAATGTAGTCATACTCTCAGCAACCTAGCAAGACCCTGATTCAAACAAAAAAATAAAAAGGGCTGGGGTTGTATCTTGGAAGTAGAATGCCCTGGATTCAATCCTCAGTACCAGAAGTTAGAACAGGCTAAGACTTTAAAATGAGCTAAGAAATCTAGTAGAAAAAGTAGACACAATACAAGGACAGATCAGTAATATTAGCAAAGAACTGAAAATTCTAAAGAAAAGAAAAGAAATACTAAAGATTTGAAAAAAAGAGAGAGAGAATGGCCAAACACAAACTTTGACAACACCAAATGCTGGTGAGAATATGGAACAAGAAGAAAACTCATTCATCACTGCTAAAAATGCAAAACAACAGAAACACTTTAGAAGAAAATTTGGCACTTTCCCACATTCTCTTACTATGCAATTCAGCAATTGCATTATTAGACTTACACAAAGTAAATGAGGTGGGAATTGGGGAAGGGCTAAATGAGTGATGTGCACATGTACGACTCTACTACCCTGTACTTCATCAACATATATGATTACAATGCACCAATAAATTTGAAAAATAAATAAATAAAAAAATAAAGTTGGGGAATATGGATCCAACTCAAAAATAAATAAATAAAATTCTGCTCTGTGAAATACAATGGCAAGAGAATGAGGACAACCACTGATTAGGAGAAGAAAATTGCAAAATATATATCTTGGCAAATGATTCTGGTACAAAATGTGTGAATAAATATTAAAATTCAACAGTAAGAAGGTATAATTGACTCAGCTGAAATATAGCTAGAGTATTGGAGCAGATACCTCCACAGGAAGGATATTCAGATGGAAGATAGGCATATAAATAGATTTTCCATATCTTATGTCATTGGAAAATTGAAAACTAATACAATTTCAAAATACCATTGCAAACTTAGTGAAGTGACTGGAATCACTGCAAACTTAGTGAAGTGATGAGGATCTAGAACACTTAAAGCAGATGCTAATACGGATGTGTCATGGCAGGTGGCAGGAACTCTCCATTCATTGTAGGTGGTACCCAAAGGGCACGGTGGTGCTACCTGTTTGAATGATAGTTTTGAAATTTCTTCCAAAAGTATGCATGCTTTTGTCATGCATTCCAATACTTGTACTGTTTGATGTTTACCCAAAGGAATTGAAGACATGTCTCCACACAAAACTTACATTTTTTTCTGCAGAAGTTTTGTTTATGTTTAACAAGACTTGAAGATATCAAACATGTCTGTCCTTCAGTAGGTTAAAAGATGGAAAGACTGTAGTGCATCCAGAAGATGGAATATTATTTTACACTAGTTGAGAAATAAGCTATCACTCCATGAAAAGGCATGGAAGAAAAGGGTTCATACTGCTGGAGAGACCAGTCTAAGAGAGCTGTATACCATATGATTCAAACAATGCAACATTCGGGAGGGAGCAGGACTATGGAGACAGAGAATTGGTGGATAATCTGGGATGGGGGGGCAGGGAAATTATTTTGTATGATGTTATAATGATGGAAGCAAGTCATTAAGATTTACTGAGATGTAGAATGTTTGCACCAAGAGTGAAATTCCTTGTCTGAACTGTGGAATTTGGATGATGATAACATGCGAATGTAGGTTAATCAACTATTAAACAATTAACACTTTGCTTTGGGATTTTGATAGTAGGGCAGCTTGTGCTTGTTTTGGTGCAAGGGCCCTGTGGGAAATCTATGTGCATTCTGCTCACTTTTCCTATGGATATAGGACTGCTTTAAAAATAAGTTTTAGTTTTAGTGTGTGTGTGAGTGTGTGTGTGTGTGTGTGTGTGTGTGTGTGTGTGTGTGTGTTACTAGGGATTGAACCTAGAGGAATTCTACTTCTAAGCTACATTTCACAGCCCTATCTTACTTTTTATTTTGAAACAGGGTCTCACTAAATTACTGAGAGCTTTGCTAAATTGCTGAGGCTGGCCTCAAACCTGCAATCCTCCTGTCTCCGCCTCCCAAGGGCTGGGATTAAGGCATGCACCACCATGGCCATCAAAATAGTTTATATTTTTAAATCATATTTGGGTGTATGTGGCTTTCTAAAATTTACAGTGTTACTTAGAATAAGATAGAAAATGATTTACTTAAGGAATACACATTACTATATATAGATGAATTATTTAGGGTCACCAAGTTAGTGTTTACAAATAACAAATTAAATATTAAGGCAAATAGTTACAATTTTTGTCATATGAGTTATCATTTTGTTTTAGAGAAAATTAAATTTTAAACCGCTACCTTCTAATATGAGATTTATTCACGCCACTAAAATTTTAACTTTCTAAGTGTATTGTCAATATTCAGAAATTTTACTAGACAAGTATATGTTTTCTGAAATGTTTGAACAGAAGTTGCTTAAAGGATTTGATTTCAGTCATGCTGTGGGATAAAATCTCTGACTTCTGAAATAGAATATTAGAATTCTTTGATCCTCAGAGAATAGAATTTAATCAGATTGAACTGAGATAGCCGTGATGGACAGTTATTTATTTAAGAGCAATATGACTTTTCGGGTTTGATAAGCAAAGTGCCCTCTTTTGATATTAAAGTTGACAACTGAAATGAACTTACTTTTAAGTTCTGAAGCTAATATAATGCACTTTTCTAAAACCCTGGAAAGGTTTTTTATGTTTCACACTGAAAAAATAAAACAAAACAAAATAAACAAATAAAAACGGGCCACCTGGATACCAATAAGGCTCTATCACAGAGTCGTTTTCAGAGAATTTTAAAACCACTTCCCTGAATACGTTAGACCTGCCAACCAGTCCTATCCCTTTTTATATATCTTAGTGCCTCATACAATACCTAGATGCCTAGCTCATGTACTATATTCAATGAATAATTGTTAGCAATACAAAAAATATATGGGAGAGGCAATGGGATATGCCATTCCATGGGGATGTACTTTTATCACTAGACGTTATATATATTTTTTTCTTTCCCATAAAGAAGTATTGCAATTAGTCAGAACAAGTTCCACAGGTTGTTAGTAAAATTACTGTGCAATTATCCCCAGGCAACCAACTAATGTGCAGGGCTTTGTATTCATACATTTGATTCCGTAGACTAGCTTTCTACCTAGCACATCAAATTGTCTCTCAATATAATCAAGGCCCTTTATACAGATAAAATTATTTGAATATTCACCAGTTACTTTAAGATATGATTGAATACCAATTTTAAGAGTAAGGAACCAATACATGTACACATGAGTTGCCACGGTCATAAGGTTATTAAGGAAGTCATAATTAGGATAAAAATTGTTCTGAACCCTAATTCAAATTTTAGATGTATCACCTTATGAATAAAGTGAAAAGTAAACAAAATGTGAAATTATAAAACTACATATTTTTAAAAGCTTTATATGACAGTACTGAAGACTTCTATTTATAAGGTTTCTGTTTCTCAACTAATAATATTCTGCAAATAATTTCCTTACCAAAGAAACACTTAATGACAGTTTTAATTTTCCATGTGTAGTCTTCATAGACTACACAATTAAATGGAGTAATAATTTGCAATTTTCTTTTCATCTTCCTCCAAAATTGTGTATAGAAAGACATTTCTAAACTTGAGATGAAGGCAGAATTACAGTTCAGCAGACACTGGCTCTCAGTAGGAGCTGAGGAGGAAGGGAGACCTCTCTCTTCAAGTAGCTTCACTATCACATGCAGGGTGGAGCTTTTAAAGATGAGTAAGGTAACCCACTTTTGTAAATGCTGTTGTTTTGCTCACTCTTGACTACTGAAGAAATGTTGGCAAATGAAGAATGAGACTCCAGACTGAAAAGCATGCCATATCCAGTTGCACATACCAGAGGATTTGTGCTCAAACAGGGCTGGTTATAGGCTTTTCAACTCTGAGAAACATCCTATCCATTTAGCAAGGCACAGGTCAGACTGATTCTTCCAATTAGACTTTGTAATTAGACTCCTCCCTCTGAAACTCATATCCCTGGGAGGTATACGAATTAGGTACCAAAGGTCAAAGATTGAGCAGATTCAGAAACCCAGGTCCTTTCCTAGCTCAGATGTATGAGAAGTGTCCAAGCATGATGTAAGAGACCTAATTGCATTCTGCTTTGTGACATGAGTCATTTAATTTCCTTAAGCACACTGTACTGTTATTCCCCAGTAAGACACAGCTGGTGGCCTAGATAAGCTCTCCAATCTCCCATTACATTAAACTCTGGCTCTAGGTATTCAGCCAGAGAATCTTGAGTGTCTGTTCTTATACCCAAATCTCATCCGCCCTAAATCTTTACTTCCTAAGCTTCTCTCTGAACCTCATAATATAATCAGCATTTCCCTTCAAACTGGATACATACCAAAGGTAATATTAGCCAGAGTCTTCATATGTTTTAGTGTTCACATATAAAAAGCTTTTAATCTGAAGTGCAATACATATAAGGCATAATATTAATTCTTCATGGAAAGATGTTTATTCTTTCTCAAGACTCAAATACTGGGAAAGTTTGTTTAAGAATAAATCATCTAAAATATATATCAGCTGTAATTTTACTGTTCATAGTTTAAATGCATTGATATTTATATTAAAATTATTATGTTATTTTCCCTATTCATTTCCCTTCAACAACAATTAAATAGACTTTAATCTTATTTCAAATGTTCTGGACTTATTTCATAGAAATCATAAGTTTATGTTTTCTCCCAGATGTTCTTAGCACATGTTATATCATAACTAATGTATATGTAGACTTCACCATCTTACTTGTCATCTTCTCTCCTAGGACTTGAGATATAAATCTGTTTATAAATCACTTGTAAAATTGCCAATAACATACATTATCTCTAAAAATAACAGTTTATCAGGAACTTAGTAGTGATTTTAGCATTAGGGGACATAGGGGCTAGGGAAGGAGCTCAGTGTCAGAGCACTTTCCTACCAGGTACAAGGCCCTAGATTCAACTGAAAAAAATAAAAATTAAAAAAAAATAAACAAGAATTAAAAGATCTAAGTCTATTTTGTGAAAATTTTCTTCTATATTAAAAAATATTCCACCCCTTGCAATCTCATTTTAGGATTTCTAAAGAAAGCCAGTAATAACACAAGATTGCTTTATGTATTGGTGGTGTTCCTAGGGGAAGAAGCATGGGCAAGACAATTAAACTCTTTAGATGAGGACAAATTATATAGACAAACATACATTCTTATAGTAAAATAGTTAAAGCAATGCGTATTTTTTAAATTGAGAATATATGTTCATGTTGTGTGAAGAATGGCATTTCTAGTCAAATCATCTTTGTGTGCATTTTTTAAAATATATTTTTTGTTTTCTAGCAAAGAAAACATTTTGATTCATGGGTAAGTTATTGCAAATGATAATAGTCTTTTAAATGATTGCCTTAAAATTACAATGCTTTATTTTGAATGCTATAAAATTAGTTGGTTTATGAAACCAGTGTAGTGTGTTGGTAATCTCTGTGGTGTTTAAACATATATAATGCATTTAAGTATGCTTGTTGCTTTTATTATAACTTTGATAATAATGGAAGTCTGCTATGACTGCTACTATAAATATTGTGCTGCAATAAAATAAGAAAAATGAGATGAGGTTGAAAGATGAAAAAACTGTCATTATTTACAGTCAAAATTATTATACATGCAGAAAATCTAAAATGATCTGCAAATATATATTGAAATGAATATATATGTATATATATATATATATTTAGCTATATATATCAACAACAAATAATTTTTTAAAAAGTAAATTGTATTTATAACAGAAAAATTGACTAAATACTTTGGAATTAATAAACTGATAGATGGTCAAGACTTCTACACAGAAAATTACAAAACATTATTGACATTACTCATAAAATTTCTAAATTAAAACACAACCAAAAATAAGGCAATCCAGAGCTCAGTAAGCACAAGATATACAAGGATGCCACCTTAGTAACAAGGCATTCTGCTTTACAGGAAACATTCTTTATAAACAGGAGTACACTCTAAAATAATGACATAAAGTATAGTTATGGTAATACATGATACAGTATCATAGCCATTTATTATTACTACTGAGTATTATGTAGTATGTATAATTTTATGGGCCATACTCTTTTATGACTGGCAGCTCAGTAGGTTCATATACACATCACCACAAACAGTGAGTCAGGTGTTGCATTATGGTGTTAAGATGGCTATGACATCACTAGACCATAGGATTTTTCATCTCCCTTATAATCTTAGGAGACCATGTCATATATTCATATATATGTATATATACATATGTGTATGGTGTGTATATATATATGTGTATATATATATATGACCAGAATGTCATCAAGCGTGAATGACTATATGTGTAGTAATTCAAGCCAAAATTCTAATGATTGATTCATTTTGTTTGTTGAACTCTATCGGATCCATTTCTTAAGTGTTCAGGTTCAACCAATTTCTCTACCAACGTCTAGCTCAGTGGTCCAATAACTTTTCTCAGTGTTGAGTATGTCCATCTCAATGATTCAATGTTATTATAAAACACATCCCAACAGAGCTGTATTATCTCAGTCAATTGCGCCATTCTGAAATGTAAGAACTTGACACCAGAACTTCACATTAGCAATGATATTCAAAATACACAAAAGTAAGCCAAAACCAAAAGTGATAGCACATGCTTGTAATCTCAACAATTTGAGAGGCTGAGGCCAAGTTGGAGTTGGAGGCCAGTCTGGGGAACTAAGTGCGACCCTATTTCAAAAAATAAAATAAAATAAAAAGAGCTAGATATGCAGCTCAGTGGTAGAATGCCCTGGGTTCCATCACCAATATCATATAATAATAATAATGAAATAAAATAAGTCAATTATTGATTAGACAAGTATATTTATTCTGTTTGTTCCACTATAGAGTTAACCTTTAGTTATGCAATCTCCTTATTAAAATTCCCAACTATGCTGGGCAACTGTGGTGTCATTTATTTTATTTATTTTTGGCTATAACATGGCCATACTTTCTACATAATTTTATTATACTTTGGAATTCATTTCCATATCATCTACCCTAAGCCATGAGATTGAAAGAAAATCTAGAATAAGCATATCTTTAATTTTGCTTGCTTTATAATTCTGTTAGTTTAGGGGAGGCATATGCTAACCGAGATAAGAACATTATAATGCTTATACATTAGATTATTTTGTCTACCCTTCTGGAGGCCAATTTAGGAAGTATCATTCCTATCTCAAATGATTGAGGTATTGCTGACTTTTCAATTGCTGCCTAATATGAAACACATAATCTGTTCACACTGTTCTGAAGTGATTTTGTCAACCACCAAACTGCTGAGGAGGCTGGAGTGTAGGGTTTAATTAACAGACTTTATTGAAGTCTTTCTGAGAAATCAACTTTCCTGTGGTTATTTGACATGGGTCCCTTGTTCCAAATATATTTCTCATCTCAGAACTCTCTGAATCTGTGAAGTGTCTACAATTCGAAGTCAGTGATAGATAATACCAAATTCAAATTCACTTTTCATTTGCAATAATGTATTTCACTACTAAAATTTTGCTTAGAAAGAAAAGCTATAAAATGAAGACAAAGTATGAGTGTGGGTAAAATAATATGTTTGAAATAGTTTGTCTTTTACAGAAATATTTAGTACTATTAGTTACTGAAATTTCAATTAAGTTTATTGCTGTAAGGTTTAATTTGAATGATGGTGTTATCTCAGGAGGCAAACGAAAAGGAAAATTAAGCTTAATCATATGAGGGAGTCTAACGAGAAAACACTGAAGGAAGTTGAAAGTAAATATGGTATAATCATAAACTAAATTATGTGACAGTTAGATGGTTATATTGCAATGCAAACTCTCCATTGCCACAAGATTTACAGTTAGGGATTTTGACAGGGCTGGATTAAATTGGAAGAGGGTGCTGCATAAGAAATGAGCTGAAAAGTCAAGTTAGGGAACTCTGTGCTACTTTTGCCTTCTAAACTCATATAATGATTCTTCCTAGTCTCTTGAGGATACGCCTGGAATTGAAAATAAAATAGAGGCGTGTCCATGTTTACAGAAGGTAGGTGAATGTGTAGAACAGTAGTTACCATTTAATGACTCAAACTGTAGATCACTTTAAGAGCAAAATAGTGTCCTGTATGTTTTGCATGCTTCATTTTCACAAGTTTACATTTTAGGATTTATTAATTTCCTCATGAAGTTAAAGGCATGCAGACATAAGGGTACTGGGAACGATAACACAGGAGACCCCATACTAGTGTTGGAGTTGTTGTACAGTATAATGTGGTTGGAAACAATAATTACCAGAGTAATCCAGTATTATTGTAAAATATTTTATTGTATAACTTCATCAGTATATGATTCAGAAAATTTTATGTTTTTCTTTATATATACTTCAAAGAGCTTTTCCAGATTAGGAGTGGACATGAGTGCTTTTCCAGGACCACACGTCAGCACCACCATCTTCAAACCTCCATCACTGATTTACTTTTCAAAGTAAATCTTTAGAAACCAATTGAGTTTATGCGTGTGTGTGAGGAGGGGTACTGAGGATCAAAACCAGTGCCATTCTACCTCCAAGCCATACCCTCAACCTTTTTTAAATTGTTTTGTTTTGTTTTGAAACAAGGTCTAGCTAGGTTACTGAGAGTTTCACTACCTTGCTGAAGTAATAAAATGTGATCAAACCTGTCATCCTTCTGTCTTAGCCTCCCAAGTACTGGGATTACAGACATGCACCAACATGCCAGTCTTGAATATATATTTCTGATGAAAATATTTGAAGATTGATGATCTAAGTCACTCTACTGATGGAATTTTTCATTTTTTCATTATAGACTAGTATATCTCTGCAGGGAACAGTAGGTATACATGGTTGGAATTAAGACAACCTAATTAAAATTGGGAAGTTTAAAGTAACCAACCATAGATGATGTTGCAGGACCCAAGGACTAGCAACAGCAGAAGGTTATTACCACCACTATGTCTTTGTGGCAAAGGGAAGACAGTTTCTGTGGGAAGGCTAGGCAGTGCAAGAGGAGACACTCAAGAGAACTGATGATTATAGAGGAAGCAGCCACTACCAGAACTGCAGCTTCTGTGGCCAGTCACTACCAGAACTGAGGAACGGTAGGAGGAAAAAACCCTGAACTCTCTTTTCTCCCACTCTTCAATTTACTGCTGATATCTTTTATTGGCTTACTCTGATATGAAGCTAGAAAACAAAACAAAAAGCTCATGCCATGCTATCTGCAGATGGTCACTTTTTAGAATGCAGAATAAGCAGGGCATGGTGGCTCATGCCTATAATCCCAATACTTGGGAGGCTGAGATAGGAGGATTACACATGCAAGGCTAGCAACTTTCCGAGACTCTCAGCAACTTACCAAGACCCTATTTGAAAATAAAAAATAAAAAGGACTTGGGTATAGCTAGAAGGTAGAATGCCTCTGGGTTCAATCCCCAGTAACAAACAAACAAAAATGTAGAGCAAATAAGAGGGTCAAAGAAACTTGATCTGTGAGCAAGGGAAAAATGGCAAGAAATTAACCAATACTCCTTACACGTTTTGCAATTCAGAATAGATTCTTGCCCAACAGAGAAGAAATCGATCATTAAATCATTGCAAGATGTTTCAACATAATCATCCTCTCCATGGGTCCTAAGTTACAACATTAGTTATAACAGTTTAAAAACATTGGAAGGAAAATGAATAATTTGATATGACTGATGTAGTCCCTGTTTCTTTAATTAATCAAAAGATCAAATTTAATAATTATAGTTCCATTCCTTCTCCATCTGATTCCATATTCCCTTTACCTTGCTGAGCACCTTGGTTTATGAGAATGTTTTAATTGGTGGGGTAACTCAAAAATTTATTTCCACAGAATTCAAATGTTTATTGGCCTTGACCTTCAATTGACCTAATTTCCCATTCACATTATTATTGGGCCTGGAAATACAGATTTCTTGTGAAATCTCAATGTCCAATAATAATGGACTTTTCTTGTGTCATAGTAACTAAATTTTCTCTTGGTAATTTGTACAGACCACCAATATTTACAAATTAATCCCCCAATTTGTTTCTCAGTTCAGTAGAAAGGAAGTCCAAAATGGTCTATAAAAACAACACCTGGTCATTGGCAGTCTTATCTTCCAGTTTGATGAATCATAACTACAATTGTCAGCATAGGTCCCTCTCTTTCTTTCATAATAAAAATGCCAAGATTATTAGATAATATAGGGATAGGGCAATGCTTTCTCTCCATTCATTGATATAATCACTTCAAGGGAAATAGCATAATATATGGTCTAATATTTAAGACATACTTTACAACCTATAACAGGACCATAGATTTTATAGTTTTTTTTTTCTTCTCCAAGAAAACATTGTAACTGAGTCATCAGTTGGCCATTTCCACCATTCTCTCAGGGCAGCTGATTTTGAGAGATGGGCGCACTAATACTCTCTGGTGTGTACTCTGGTGCCCTTCATGAGTGATAGACTGGATTCCTTGATTTGAAGCAATGTTATGTTGATTATGTGATGAAGAGTAGAGCACGGGAGGCTGAGACCGGAGGATCCGGGTTTGCAGCCAGCCTCAGCTTCCTAGTGAGGCACTTTGCAACTTAGTGAGACTCAGTTTCAAAATAAAGAATAAAAAATAGGGCTGGAGATATAGCTCGGAGGTAGAATGCCCCTGGGTTCAATCCCCGGTACCGCAAAAAAAAAAAAAAAAAAAAAAAGAGTAGAGCAAGTATATGAATGTGACACTACACAACTGTTGTAGGGGAAAAAAAATAGCAGAGGTGTTGTAGGAAGGAATGGTCAGTCTATGTCTAGAATAACTTTTTCTGTATCTAGAATTACTTCCTCTTTTCATGAAGGAATACATTCTATGTAATCAATAAGCCACTGAAAAATGGCACAACATAGGCTGAGTATTAGCCTCTTTTTACAGTATTTGGGCACACAATGTGTATTGTTGAACTCATGTATATCTCCATTTCTACCAAGATAGCCACTTGGTATATTGGTTCATTGAACAAAAGCCAGGAGTCTGAAAACAAATATACTGAAAGCCACTAGAATAGGTTTTGTCTGTTTTGTTGCTCAGATAATCCTCTGTAGCATTTCTTTTTAAAGCATTTAAAAATAACACAAACTTCTTGGCACATTGTGTATATTTTTATAGAACAAGCCACTTAATTTCCTCCATCTCAGGCTCTTCCAATTTTGTCGTGTGTGTGTGTGTGTGTGTGTGTGTGTGTGTGTGTGAGAGAGAGAGAGAGAGAGAGAGAGAGAGAGAGAGAGAGAGAGAGAGAGAGAGAGAGAGGGAGATAGATACTGGGGATTGAACTCAAGCATTCTCCTGCCAAGCTATAACCCCCAGCCTTATTTATTTATTTATTTATTTTTCATTTTTGAGTCAAGATCTCACTAAGTTGCAGAGAGCCTCAATAAGTTGCTGAGGCTGACCTTCAACTTGTGATCCTCCTGTCTCAGCCTCCCAAGTACTGGATTAGTACTGTGTGCCACCACACCAAGCTTAATTGTGTCCTCTCTAAGTATCTGACCAGCCAGCCCATCCATAAGGCATTGCTTAGAAATTAGTGTAGAATTGAACTTTTTAAAATAAAGTATAACTTTTCTAAATAAAGCATATTTATTTCTAAATAAAGCATTTTTTTTAAATAAAGCAGATTTACTGCTCAGATCTCTGCCAATGTAGAGAGAGTTCCCTTCTGCCTGTTCTGACTACTCCAGTTTTGGGGCTATAATGCAGCAGTGGACTGTATCTAGCTTGTTACTGATGAAAGCCATGCTTTCCTTTAGCAAACCAGGTCTCCATGTATTTCTGGTGTAAATTGGTGAATGGAGTCGTCTTCTGTTATAGAAAACTGCTCATGATTTTACACCTGGGGGGAGGAAGAGGAACAGCAATGCAATTGAAAGGGATACCATCTAAGACATGCTTTGAGATAACTTTGTTCCTTCTAAATATGTTTAGACCTGATCTTGCACATGTAATTTCCATTAGTAAAGGAGTAGCACCGTACAGAATCAAAATCTCTTGGATAGGCAGTTGTGGTGATCAAGTCACTTGGTATCATAGGTTTGGTGGCCTGGTAGCAAGCCGGGAGCTTCTATTGAAATGGATAATTATGATGGGCAGAAGTGATCATCATAGCGTTGCTTCAAATTCCTCTGGGGTTCCATACTGCTGCCGTACCTGTCATAGACACTTGAGTCATAAGACAACCCAGATGTCATGGTAGCTACTCTAGAGCATGGACTTTGTTGAGGGTTAATCTGGATTGTCAACTGGACTGAGAGATACTTAGAATTATAAGACTTTGGGTGTGTTAATGAGATGATTGGCATGTGGAACAGCCAATTGACGGGGAAGTCCCACCCTGAATATTCAATCCAGGCTGGGGACCTGAATTGGACAAAAGGTAACTGAAGGCAAGCTCAATCCTTCCTGAATGGAGGTGCATCTGCTCTCACCTAGGAATACCAGACTTCAGTACCTTCCCTCTTCCAAATGAAAGAGGGGATTTTTCCTCTCTAATTTTGGTAATTGCATCTACTCAGTCTTTGATGATTAAATAGCAGTATTTTAGGATCCAATTATTTTCATTGAAATCAGTAGTCTAATTTCTTGGTAACATGTCCCAGGACCTTTTCTAGGATGCTATTGTGTTTCTTTATATCTAAGGGTAAAAACATTCTCAAAGTCTTGAATACAATGTTTAGGGGATGACTGACAGGATTTATATAATAGATATACCGAAATATTCCCATATTCCATAGTATTGGGACTCTTCCTTTATTGCAAAGGTCAGATTTCAATTATTCAGACATAGCGAATGTTAATATTGTTTCAGATATTTAAGCAAATATATTTACAGCAAATTTTATTTAGTGCATATAAATTGATAAATCCTGCCAGACCAGTCTTTACATTTGGCTTTTTTTGGAATAAAATACATGGAATACATTTAAATACATGTTCCTCAGCCATTTGGTGATTTATTTTGACAAGGTCTTTCAATTTCATTGGCTTGTATCATATATTTTGTTAAAAATAGAGATTCTGATTTCTTCTCTGTCCCATGGAGAATAACTGTGAAAACTGGGCAAAGAAAAAACTGGTGGAATCACTGGATTTGTTATGATGGTCCTATTGATTTTTTACTTCAGTAGATTCAGCAGAAAAATTGACAACCAGTTAATCTTGCAGATAACTTTAACTACTCACCAATTTTCTTACCCTTTAAAGGAATATTCCCTACAGATCAAACTGATATAATCAAGTGTTAAAGACAATCTACTCCTTCTGCTATCTAAAAATAATATGACATAGATGATGCCTAAATAAGCCTCTAGCATTATGCTATCTATTGGGAATGATTCATTTTATTGCTCTGTAAAACCTATATTAATTTTAGTTAACATTTTAAATTTTCTCACTTTTTACGGATATACATTCTCTGAAGTTATACAAAGCATACATATCTCTAAAGCATGGCTTTGTTTGCCAGCTGTATGTTTTCCTAATAAATAAAATAAAAATACATACATAGACACAATATTTAAGTTTATTCATTTTTGCTTAATATTCTCTTATGCACATAGCAGCATAGCAGTGAAAATAAACTGTCTACTGTTACATGCATCATACAGAAAATTTTCACAAATGCTAAAGAAATAACTATACACAAAAGAGCATGTACTAAAGGAGCCTATCATATATATTTGCGTTAATATATAGCACAAATATTCAAGTTTTTAGAAGTTGGCATAGCAGCTCATTTTAGTTGGGAAGAAATTTTATCAGTAAAGAAAATAAGGATTAATCTTGGGATGGTTACAAAAGTGTGTTTAGTGTGTGAAAAATCATCAAATTGTTCACTTATAGATGTACTCCGTGCATACTCATTGCCCCTTCCTTTTTTGCTATGGAATAAAGTATGCTCTATTGTGTTGCCAGGACACTATCTCTTTATATTATCCAGTAATATGTCTAGTACCGGTTACTCCTAAATTTCACAGCATTTTACATAACGATAAAGCAGGAATGCCTTGTGCTTTTATCAGAGGGTTTGTAATGTTTTACAAAATGTTTAGAGGAAAGTAGTTTTTAAATTTTTTTATTTGAACCTTTTACTTCCACCTTTCTCCATGATTCTCTTATAAGATCTCAGCCAGGACATAACACTCTATTAAAATTCTGTCTTTCTGGTCTCAGACTGTGAGGTGAGGTCTACACACCTGTTTTTAAGATACTGTCTCCACTTTCTCTCAGAATTCTTATTCCATTTCCTCAGTGATCTCCATACTTGTACAAATATGAAGCCCAAAAGAATTATATTCCAAAAGAAGTGCTTCTATTATACTCATTACACATGAATTTTGAATGAGTTCAATGACAACTTTAGCTAAACCCCAGCTCTGAAAGCCTATGAAGTACCCTCTATATAGTCAATAAATGATGTACTGAATTTTATTTACTTGACCACAGGTTCATTGACCTTTATCAAAAGCACAGTAAGTTCCCTGTAAGTACATGCTAAATAATTTCCTAAGTGATGTCACTGGAGTAATTAATTCTAAAGGATTTTTTAAAGAGCTGCAATGGTGACAACTTTGTGCACATTATTATTTTGATCACCATTTAAGTAAATTGGGTAATATTGGTTCTAAAATCATGTATGTATGTGTGTGTGTGTGTGTGTGTGTGTGTGTGTACATATAATTTGTAATTTAATATTAATTAGTTTAGTGGTGACAAGAAAGTCACAAATGATTACTAGAATAAAATATATATGCTAAATTGTACCCTGTGGGATCCAGTAAGATTTGTATTTCATTTTAGTGTATTTCATTTTATGTTATTTATATATTTAACATATATTGAATATATATTCAATAATTACATATTGAATATATATATTTAATAACTATATATTGAATATATAGTAACAGCTACCTTAGAAAGTCTTTTAAAATCTTAGTACATATTAGGATATCCCAACTGAATTGGATCAACTGAATGCTTAACCTGATACTTATACCAAAAACTTTTTTTGAAACCTTATTTAAAAAAAGAATAATTCAGTTCGTTCAAAACTACAAAGATAGCATTAAAAAAATAGAGAAGGCAAGCTAGATGTGGTGGCACACACCTGTGATCTCAGTATTTGGGAGGCTGAGACAGGAGGATCACAGGTTTGTGGCCAGCCTCAGCTACTTAGTGAGGCCCTCCACAACTTAGTGAGACCCTGTTTCAAAGTAAAAACTAAAAAATAGGAGTGAGGTATAGCTCGGAGATAGAATGCCCCTGGGTTCAACTCCCAGTACCGCAAAAAATAAGTAAATAAATAAATAAATAAAGCAAAAATAAATGTAAAGACTTCCTGTGTTCATGGTTTCAAAGAATTAATATTTCTAAAATGCTTACATACTAACCAAAGTAATCTATAAGTGCTATCCCTATAAATATTCCTATGATTTTTTTTCCAGAAATAGAAAAATCCTAAAATTCATTCATAACCAAAATGACCATGAATAGTCAAATCTATCTTGATAAAAAAAGGGTAAAGCATTACATTTCTTACTTCATATGTATATCAAAAATCAAAAACCAAAATTAAAAACAAGATTAACAAGAACAAGATAAACCCTTATTCTCTGTCTTTCTCCCTCATTTTTTTAACTGAGAATTGAACCCAGTGACATTCTACATCTAAGCTATGCCCCCAGTCCTATTTTTTATTTTGAAATAGGATCTCACTAAGTTGCTGAGAGTCTTGCTAAGCTGCTGAGGCTGCCATTGAATCCACATTCTTTCTATCTCAGCCTCCCAAGTACTGAAATTACAGGCATATGCACTGTACCAGGCTCCTTATTTTCCACTAACACAATTTCTTCTCAACCAAAGGGAGCCACTGTGTCAATTTCTAAAAACATGGATTAATTTTGTGTCTATAATTAAGACAGTATAGTGCTGGCATAAAAACAGACATAGAGACAATTGGAGTAAAATAGAAAACTCAGATATAGCATACACATATGATAAACAGGTCTTCAACGAGGGTGCCAACATTACATAATGGAAAAAAAAAGTTTCTTCAATAAGTGATACGGGGAAACTAGATTTCTACATGCAAAATAATGAAACTGGATATTTACCTTACATCATATGCAAAATCCAACTCAAAATGTATTACAGTCTTAAACATAAGTAAAACTCTTAGAAGCAAAGTTATTGGTCTTGGCAATGATTTCTTCAATATGACACCAAAATCACAAGTAGCAAAAGCAAAAGGACAACTGGGACTCTATCAATCTAAAAAGCTTCTAGACAGCAAAGGAAACAATTCACATATTAAAAATAGCCTACAGAATGGGAAAAAAAATTTGTAAATCACATATCTGATAAAAGGTTAAAAATTCAAAATATATAAGGAACTTGTACCATTCAATAGCAAAGAAGGAAAAAAAGATATCCAATTAAAAACTGGACAAAGAACTTAAATAGACTTCTTTCTAAGTAGATTCACAGATAGCTAACAGGTATACAAAAAGATGCTTGACAGCACTAATCACAAAAAAAAAAGGGGAAAGGAAATCAAAACCACAATGATGTGTCATCTCACACCATTTAGAATGGCCATTACAAAAAGCAAATCATTTGCAAAAAATGCAGAGAAATTGAAACCACTATACACTGCTATGGACATGAAATGCTACAGTGACTATAGAAGCTAGTAAGGAGATTTCCCCAAATATTAAAATTATAACTACAATATCATCCAGTATTTCCATTTCTGGGAATATACAAAAAAAAAAAAATTGAAACCAAGATCTCAAAGAGATATCTGCACTTCCATGTTTACTCCAGCACTATTCAAAGTAACTGAATGAATCATGGATACAACATAAGCATCCACTGACAGATGAATAGATAAAGAAAATATGGTATATACATGCAATGGAATATCACTCACCCTTAAAAAGGAATAAAAAGAAATCCTTTTGTGACAACACGATGAGTTTGGAAGACATTATACTGAGTATAATAAACCAATGATAGAAGGAAAAACACAACATGTTATATGTGCTATCTTTTAAAGTTAACTTTATAAATTCATTGATGTCTAAGGCTCATCACTACCAATATTTCTTTTTGTAAACTTTTTCTTTTTGTAAAACAAGTTTTATGGAGGTACAATTGATGCACAATAAACTGCACATATTTAATGTATACAGTTTGCTGAATTTGGACATAGGCACACACCCACAAAACAAACTCCACAGTGTCAAGGTAAAAAACATATCCATCATGTCCAAAACATTACTCATGTCTCTTTGTTTTTTGTCATCAGTAAGAACATTTATTATGAAATTTACCTTCCTAGCATATTTGTAAATGCATAATACAATATCATTGATAAAAGACACTATGCTATATAGCAGAAATCAAGAATTAACTCATTTTTGTATAACTATATTTTGAAAGTCATTCTTGGACAATGGGATATGAAGTCCTTGAGGGGAGGATCTATGCCTCTTTCTACCTGTGACAGAACCTCAAACCAATTGTGTCTGCACAGTAACTATCCCATGGCTGAGTATAGGAATCTGTGTTTGCTGAGCTCTAATGAGACCCGATGTAGTGCACAGAGAAGTTGTGTGACTGTATCTAGGACAATTTGACTGTTTAACTTTTATCAAAGTTTTCAAGTTGTCTGCATGACAGGGTTCCAAGTATTTAGGTTTTTGGAAAAGTGACATAAATCAAAAATTTAAATTGAAAAAAGCTTTACCTATCCCTTTTAAATGAGGAAGCTGGCAATTCTGTTATTTATAAGTATTTAAGCTGTCATTGGCCACCCAGCGTCTCGCTAATGATTTTTCCCCTTTCAATGACAAATCCAGCTGATTAACTGTCCTAATTGCTACCGTGCATATCCTTCCCTGGCAGGAGTCTGAACAATTTGGAAGATATTTTTTTAACTAGAGATTTGTTTGAGACTTTAAAATGCAGACAGAAAATTTCTTTGTAAATATACTCATAATATGTAAAAATACTTTGTGGCTTTATTAGAAGGACGAGTAAGTTCAGATATGTTCAATGGTTTATGAGTAGTCACAGTGTGTTAAATTTTAAGGAAAGTATCTATTATCTGACACAACACATGTAAGATAAACATTCTGAAGAATGGTTATAGACATAACTGAAAGGCTTATTGGTCTAAAGAAAAAATTACTTTCAATTAATTTAAAAATTGATTCTGTTAGAGGATTTAAATTCTATGTATCACATCCATAACATACATCAATTTCCACAACACTATTTCCAAAAATTACATGGATTATTTAAAGGTTATACATACAGATAACAAAAAATAATAATTGAAACTCTTTTGCTTTGTCACTTCACATTTTGTGTCAAAATGAAATACTAGATAATTCTACTTCACTATTGCTTCCTCTTAAACAGAAGATTTCAAAAGTGAAAATCAAATATTTTCCCTCATATGTGGAAGCTAGAAAGAAAATAGGGTACAGGACAGGAGGAACTCCAGACAAAGAAAGAGAAACCCTAGTGGAGTGATAGAGGGAGCCTATGAGAGGGAGACTCACTGAAAGAAACACTTCAATAGACATGATGCATATACACAAATTTATCAACATCAATCTAAATGGTGTGCTGGGGGGGAGGTGAGAGAGCAGGATGGAAGCTGGGAGAGGCTCACTGAGTGCTGTGTGCGGGCATGTCTCTATCACTCTGAACTTCATCAGGATGTATGATTACAATGCACCAATAAAAAATTTAAAAATAGGAAAAGATTTCAACACATATTTTTCATATATTTAATAAATTATATCAACTTCAAAACAAGTTTACACTTTAAATTGCATTATAAAAATACATTAGACTTCACATTAGTTTAATGGAAATATTTAATTATTTTAACATTTAAATATAATTTTTCCTTAAACAAAACAAACAAAAAAAGGCATTACTCAGAACCCTAGTTCTGTGTGTGTGTGTGTGTGTGTGTGTGTGTGTGTGTGTGTGTTACTAGGGATTGAACCCAGAGAGTTTCTAACTCTGAGCTATACCCCCAGCCTATTTTATCTTTTATTTTGAAACAGGGTCTCACTAAGTTGCTGAGGGCCTCACTAAGTTGCTGTGACTGTCCTTAAACCTCCTTTCTTCCTGTCTCAGCCTCCTAAGTACTGGGATTACAAGTATGTGCCACCTTACTAGGCTCCCTAGTTCCATAAGTAATTTAAAGGCACAAATGCAAAAATACATTTTACACAATATTTTCCACATATTTAGTGTAATTTTTTAAATTGTACTCACTTACATTATTGATTATTTGAAAGTGGCATTCAGTGGGTCTACAGATGATATTCTGAATAGATAAATTTGGTTCTAGTCCAATATTGAAATTATTAAATCATATATATAGTTTCCAATTCTGCTGTTCTAGTGCAAATATTCTTAGAATGTCTGTTTGAAAACAGCAAGGTCTCTAAGAGGTAAAGATTCAAAACAAGAAGTCTAATAGAATAAACAACTGTTGTCATAATTCATGGGAATGATGAATATCTCCTATGCCATGTTCAAAGCACTGAAAAACAAAAACCTAGGAATTTAAGTTGATCTTCAGAGGAAGATGAGTGAAGGAATTTACTCTTCTGCAAAGATGGAATAAGCATATTTCCTTATTTGCAACACTAAGTTAAACTTAAAAACCTGAATATCATATATAAGACAAACATAAGAAGACAAAGAACTCTGGAGATAAGGGATAGATAATAAATGTCAGACCTGAGGATTAACCAGTGGGGAGTTCTCAGCATTTACTTTTGGCCTCATCTCTCCCAGAATTTTAGCTGGAGAAGTTGGAAATTCCTAAGCACCAATGGAACAGACAAAAGAACACCAAGGAACACTTTCTTTATCCAGCCAAAATACCAAGAATAGGGCAGCTGAGAAAGAGTAGAAAGTCAGAAAACAGGTAGACAGTAACCATTCTACTCTTGCCTGACACCCAAACACTTTCTATGAAGCCAATATCACATTAATACCAAAGCCAAATAAAGACAGCTCAAGAAATGAAAAATATAGTACTATATCACTGATGAACCTGGATGCAAAACTGCTAAACAAAATACTAGCAAAGCACATTCAAAACCACATCAAGAAAATTATACACCATGACCAAGTCGGGTTCATCCTAGGGATACTCTTGCCTGACATGCAGGAAAACAAAACCAAAACCACCATGACCTGAACCCCAGCTCCATGAGCCAAGTCTAAATAGGCAGAAGAGATTTCTGCCCATACTGGACAACACGGAATGCTCAACTTCTCCCTCTGCCAGGGTGGCATCAGAGCAGGCTGAGTAGGGAACTGGGACTTTCATCTCTGCCAAAGGCCTCTTTGGCCCATGGATTCAATGCAGACCAGCAGGGATGCCGGCAGTCACTGCAGACTTGTCAGAGGAAGTCTCTTAAACAAAAGATTTAAATAATTCCCAAAGTCTAATAGTACTTCAAATATGCAGATTTAGTTGAAAAACCAATGACCATAAAAAGAATGTGGAAAATCTCTGGTTGAATGTGAATAGTCATCATACCCCAGTCCTAAAATTACATAGATGTCATTTTCCGACAGGCTTTTAGCAGGCATCATAAAATTGACTCAACAAGTAATTATGAATAGGTTTATAGCAAGTGAAATTCATTTCAACAAAAAAGAAAAGATATAAAGAAAAATCAAATGGAAACTTTAGCACAAACAATACAATATCAAAAATAAAACTCCCACTGGATAGCTTCACAGAATGAAGGGAAATGGATACATTATTAATGATCTTGAAGATAAAGTGATAGAAATTCCCCAAACCAAAAACAGAGATGAAATAGAGGAGCAGAAAAAAGAGAACCTTAGAGGTATGTGAGCTTCCTAGAAAATATTTATTAGTTATATATTTAGAGATCTGATTAGAGAGAAAATATGATAAAATAAAAAGTTAATTCAAATAATTAATGTCTGAAAACTTCACATATTTTAGAAGAGACATGAACTTACAGATTAAAGAAGCCAAGAAAATCACAAACAAGATAAAGCCAAAGAAATCTGTGCTAAGATGCACCACAGATGTCTCAAAATTAAAGACTAAGGAAAATATTGAAAATTATAACAGATATAACATTTTACCTACATGATAAAAAATAGCACTAGATTTATCACTAGAAATCATGGGAACCAGAAGGAAGTGACACAATATTTACAACTGCTGTCAATCCAGAATCTTTTATTTAGCAAAATTATCTTCAAAAATAAAAGATAAATCAAGATATTCAGAGATTAAAGAAAACTAAGAAAATTTTTCACCAGAAAATATGCTCTAAAAATGACAAGAGGAAGTTTTATACACATAAAATAAAGGGTGAAAGGAGAAATTTTGAAACATGAATAGGAAATAATGTTAAGACAGCAAAATATGAGTAAGTGCAATAAATATTTCTTCACTACTTGAGTTTCCCAAATTATTGTTGACAGAGTAAAATTATAGCACAGTCCAACGCGATTCTCAATGAATACAGATTAAAATAAGGCAATTCTATAATAAATGGAGAAGAAATAAATGAAACAGAAAGGAGGTAAGGTGTTTATATTTCTCTTGAACTTGTAAACCTCTGGCACTATTTAACTGTTCTACATTATGTATATGTAATACAACACCTAGAGCTACCACAGAGAACACTGTAAGAGTTAAAAGCACTATTGATTAGTAAAGTTAAATTATAAAAAGTATGTATGTGATACACATGAAGACAAGAAATCAAAAATAGAAGAAAAAAGAGAAAACAAAACACAAAGTGATGTACTGTCATTTCAATGCATTTAAAATTATATAAAATGCAAATTATATATATATCCTAATTAAATGACAGATTGAGCAAGTGGATAAAAATATGACACTGCTATATGTTTTCTATTTTAAAAACTATATTCAAATATGTGTAGGTTGAAAGTAAAAGAAAAAAAGTATATTGTGCAAGAATTCATCAAAAGAAACCAGTAGTGGCTAAATTAATTTCTGATAAAGTAAATTTCAAGCAGAATTTCTCAGGGGTGTTACATAAAGGGTCAGTCTACCAACAGGTCATAGCAATCCTACATGTAGGATTATCAAACAACAGAGTTGTAAAATAAAAGAAGTAAAAACTGATAGAACTGAACAAATTATACTTAGAGACTTCACAATCGCTCTTCTAGCAATTGATAAAACAGTAGCACAGAAAATCAACAAGGAACTGGAAGTACTCAACATCAACAATAATACCTGATGGTAGTTTGTAATAGTATGCCTCAAAACCATGCTCTCTCTGTTCATAAACACACACACACACACACACACACACACACACACACACACACACCTAGATCAACCACACCCTGGCTCATAAAAAAAAAATTAGAAAAATAGAAAACATACAAAATATTTTCTCTGACCAGAGTGGAATCAAACTAGAAGTCAATAACAGAAAGATATTGGGAAAATATCCAAAACATGTAATCTAAACAAGACCCTTCTGTATAACCTATGAGTCAAAAAAAGAGGTCTTGAGAGAAATAAAAAATACAAGCCGGGCGTGGTGGCGCACACTTGTAATCCCAGCATTCGGGAGGCTGAGACCGGAGGATCCGGGTTCGCGGCCAGCCTCAGCTACCTAGTGAGGCCCTCCGCAACTTAGTGAGACTTGGTTTCAAAATAAAAGAATAAAAAATAGGGCTGGGGGTATAGCTCGGAGGTAGAATGCCCCTGAGTTCAATCCCCAGTACCGCAAAAAAAAAAAAAAAAAAACATTAAACTGAGAGAAATGTTTCAAGAGTTGTGTGCATGTATGTTCCTATCACTCTATGCCTCAGCATGATATGTAATAAGAATGCACCAATAAAAGTATAAAAATCAAAATCGAAATATTGGGAAAAATAAAACTTGGATCACAGGGAAATTTATAGCTCTCAGGGCATATATTAGAAAACAGGAACAGTCTCAAGTCCTTAGGTGAATCACTCATCTCAGGAAACTAGAAATACAAGAATAAATTAAATCAATAGAAAGAAGAAAATAATAAAGCAGAAATAAGTGAAATTGAAAAGTGACTGATAAAATAAATGAAGCCAAAAGCTTGTTCTATGAAGATATGAATAAAATCAACAAACCTCTAACAATATTGAGAAAGAAAAAAGAGACAAGAGACAGATTATTAATATAAGATGTAAATGAATTATAACTATATACCTCATGAAAGGATGTAAAAGGATAACATGCAAATAGTGCAAACAAGTTTAGATATGTATAGTTTACAAGTTAGATGAAATAGACCCATTCTTCAAAATATATTTACTTCTGCAATGCAGCCAATGTTAAATCAGTCATTTATAGTTTTATAATTATTAGAGAAATTGAATAAATAACTTAAAACCTCTCCCAAGAAACAGCCATCCCAGATTGCTTTTCTGGAGAATTACAACAAACACCTCAACAGTAATTAAAACCAATAATATATAATCTCCACTGTAAGTAAAAGAGGAGGAAAATAATTTCTAACTTATTTAATTATGCTAGAAATATTTATAACAGTCAGGCATGGTGGTGCATGACCTCTGCAACTTAGTGAGATCCTCTTTCAAAATAAAAAGAATAAAAAACTAGGGCTAGGGGTATAGCTCAGAGGTAGAATGCCCCTGGGTTCAATCCCCAGTACTGCAAAAAAAAAATAATAACAATTATTTATAACAAATCCAAATAAATGCAAGACCAAAGAATAAAATGACATATCAATATTATTTATGAATACAAATATAAAATTACTAACAAAATATGAACCTACATAATTTGGCAATATTAAAAATAACTATGCAAAATGGCCAAGTTGAATTTATTCAAAAGGTGTAAGACTATCTCAATTGATTTTAAATATTTAAAATCAATCATAACTCACCATATAAAACCTCTAGAGGAAAATAGTCATGGTCATATCAATTGATGCAGGAAAAGAATTCAACATCCATTGACAACAAAAGCTTCTCAGAAGTAAGGAATAAAGGGGAGCTTTCTCAACTTGACTCAGAGCATATACAAGATCAGCTGCAGTGAACAGCATATTCAGTGATAAAAGACTGGATGATGCTCTGCACAGACACAGGCTGACCTCTCCATGTTTCTTTCATACTGGAGGTGATAGCCAGGGCATCTAGATAAAAGGCATCTATCCACATTGGAAAGGAAGAAGTAGGCCTACCTCAATTTACAGATGACATAATCTTGTATTTTTAAAAAATCCTAAGAAATCCACTATAAAATAATTAGAATACTAAATGAAAAATGACTGCAAGATAGAAAATCAATATATTAAAATCAGCCAATTGTGATAGGACACACCTGTAATCCCAGTACTTGAGAGGCAGAGACAGGAGGATCACAAGTTGGAGGGCAACATCAACAACTTAGCAAGACTCTCAACAAACTAACAAGACTCTGTTTCAAAACGAAATTATTAAATGAATAAATAAATAAAATAGACCTGGGGGTATATCTGAGAGGTAGAAATCTCCTGGGTTCTATCCCAAGTAAAACAAACACACACACACACACACACACACACACACACACACACACCCATCAGGATGCAAGCCCCAGGGCAGGGACCAATTTCCTCTAACCAGTCTCCACCTTTTAAAATTTTCACCATCTCCCAACAGCACCATCAGCTGAGAGCCAAGTCTACAACTCACGAGCCTTTGGAGAACATTCCTGAAGTAAACTATAACATCAACTAGACCTCATCACCCATATTTGACTATTGCTCTCCGTGTCAAATATTATACTCTAGCAGCATGTGTGTATATCCATTAAGAAAAAGGGTAAGGGAGGAGGACAATCATAACTTTGTCTTTTCCTAATGAAGTGTAGAAAATATTTCATAACAAATTCTATGTATCCCCATCCTAACGTTCAGTTAACAATTTTCTCATTAACAGCTTTTGAGACACTTGGGGTTGGATAGAGTATATCTATTTAAAAAATAATGAGAAAAACATTCAGTATGCTGACAGTTGTTTTCAATGACTCTTTAAGTGAAAGTAAAGTGAAAACAGTTACTTCCAATAGGGAAAAATGTTCTGCAGCCTGAGTTGCGAGATAACTCCTTAAAGGTACCATTAGCTCAAGCATCAGTAGTTGCTATCTTTCAAAAGGTTTTAGGTAGCTTTCTAAGTTTTATTTTGTTTTTGTGTTTAAGTTTGCACTCAAAATGGTTTCAAATGGGAATTTCACAGTTTATTTTAATAAATGCTTCTGAACACACACTGTTCAGAGGTTTCTGTCTTAGCTATAGGAAGATAATAATTCTAAAGACATGGGAAATTCAGGAAAAAGTAACTTTTAGTGATAATCTTCATTCAGAATTCTCTATGGATCTGAACCCCATAACTAGCTACTAAACTAGATGTCTGAAGTTTCACTTTGAATTCAAATATTCAGTTTGTTAGGTAAATAGAATATTTACATAATAAACCAGAACTAGTTTGGTATGATTAGTAACATAAAAATACTCAGATTGAGCTGGGCATGGTGGCGCACTCTTGTAATCCCAGCATTTGGGAGGCTGAGACTGGAGGATCCGGGTTCGCGGCTAGCTTCAGCTACCTAGTGAGGCATTCTGCAACTTAGTGAGACCCTGTTTCAAAATAAAGAATAAGGACTTCCGGGAAGATGGCGACGGAGTGAGACACGTCTCAAGAGCCGCTGTGAGCTCGATTCAAATCAGTCGTGGATCCAGCTTTTTGAAAGAAGAAAAAAAGCAACAAAAAGGTGAAAAACGCTGCGAAAACTGGAATACAGCTGAGCAGAACCCAGAAGGCCGACCAGGGAGAGCAAAGAAGCCCATCTCCGCGGCCCCGGCGCCAGGCCGCCAGGCAGAACCCGCCATCGAGCCGGCCCCCAGCGTGGAGTCTACTAAGAAAGAAATATACAACAACCCTCTGCACCCCACCGGCCAGAGCTGAAGTGAGCGACTCCTGAACTCCTCATCCTAGCCAGGCGGCATTTCGAGGCACCTTCGACAGAGACCAGAACGCGTGGTATGACCAGCTTAAGCCCGCGCAGGACCATCCCAGCTCACCTCTCCTCACGGAGCCGGAACAGAGATAACTGCACCCCAGGGCTTGGGTCAGGACTGCCGCAGGAACAGCTTCTCGACGGAAGGGGGGAGAAGCAAATCGGCCCAAGGGTGAGTGGGGAAACGGGCAGCTGGCTGGAGTCTGAGGAGCAGACCAGGGAGAACTGGGGAGTAGGCGCGTGCGCAGCAGTAGCAGCCGCCATCTTGTCGGCCGCCCACAGCAGCAGAAATCTGCCCAAAAGACCTGCAGAAGCCAAACCAGGTCTGTTCTTACAAACTTGCAGGGATTTTTATCTTGCTACTTGCTGACGTTGCTTGTTTTCTGGGGTTTTTTGCTTTGTTTTGTTCCGTTTTTACTCTGTTTTCACTTTGCATTGCTATAATTTATGTATGTTTGTTCGGAGGATTGGTAGCCTTTCAGCTTTTGCTAGATCCTAGAAGTCAACACCTG
>PVLC010017018.1:0-34509 GCA_004027655.1 Graphiurus murinus
ATACCACTGCTGGGTATATACCCACCAGAATGGAAACCAAATTATCAGAACGATGCATGTGTATCTATGTTTATAGCAGCTCAATTCACAATAGCCAAACTATGGAAGCAGCAAAGATGTCCAACCACAGATGAATGGATTACAAAACTATGGGATATGTACACAATGGAATTTTACTCAGCCATAAAGAAGAATAAAACCATTTTGCATGTTTTTAATTTGGATAAGTTTTTCTTTTTAATTTTAAATTTAGTTTCATTAAAATATTAGCTCCATGTATTGAAAGTTTTTATTTGGTATAGATATAGCTTAATGGTCTATTGACTTTTCTTAGATTATGTTATTTATTCTCTTATATCCTACTTCTTGTGTGTGTGTGTGTGGGTGGGTGGGTGGGTGGGTGGGTGGGTGTGGGTCGTACTGGGGATTGAACTCAGGGGCATTCTACCTCCAAGCTATACCCCAGCTCTATTTTTTTTTATTCTTTATTTTGAAACAGGGTCTCACTAAGTAGCAGAGTGCCTCACTAGGTAGCTGAGGCTGGCCTTAAACCCAGACCCTCTGATCTCAGCCTCCCAAATGCTGGGATTACAAGTATGAGCCACCACGCCCGGCTTCTACTTCTCTTTTTTTAATGTGCTTTTATATCCTACTTCTTAATGAAACTGAGTTAGAAATGTCAGAATATCATGCTTAAGAAACTACCTTTCAGCCGGGTGTGGTGGCGCACGCTTGTAATCCCAGCATTTGGGAGGCTGAAACTGAAGGATATGGGTTCACGGCCAGCCTCAGCTGCTTAGTGAGGCCCTCTGCAACTTAGTGAGACCCTGTTTCAAAATAAAGAATAAAAAATAGGGCTGGGGGTGTAGCTCAGGGGTAGAATGCCCCTGAGTTCATTCTCCGGTGTCACACACACAAAAAAGAAACTACCTTTCAAAAATCATGTTCAAGCCGGGCGTGGTGACGCACACTTGTAATCCCAGCATTCGGGAGGCTGAGACCGGAGGATCTGGGTTCGAGGCCAGCCTCAGCTACCTAGTGAGGCACTCCGCAACTTAGTGAGACTCGGTTTCAAAATAAAGAATAAAAAATGGGGCTGGGGGTGTAGCTCGGAGGTAGAATGCCCCTGAGTTCAATCCCCAGTACCGCAAAAAAAAAAAAAAAAAAAAATCATGTTCAGAAGCTAGAAGTCATATACTTCATATAATTTCATTAATTTTGAGCAAGCATTTATATTTTTGTGTGTGAGAGAGCATTGTGTGTGAGAGAGCATCATATCACTTCCCAAACCTTTTGAAAACACCTTCTATCATGGAAGCCTATGGTTTGTAGATCTAGATTGTTCATGAGCATGAATTGAAAGGGATACTGTGACATAGATAATTAGATACTGGTTATGACTCTTCTACTCATATCATTAATCAAAGACTGAAGAAACTATAAAGTGAGCCCAAGAATATAAGTTAAATGGGGCAGTGTAGAATGAATAATCCTGTGCGGCACAGCATTAGTTCTTCCTTGCACTCCTTAAATCAAAAATGTTAAAAGGGCTTTGAGTTCTCAAAGGGGTTTATAAAAATAAAATTAAAACTGGACTAATGGATTCTGATACGTGCTAGAATCTTTGTCTCTGACTATGGCTGGATATTTTCTTCTGAATCTCCGAAGATTAAGGAAAAAAAAATTCTCAGACACTAACTCACTCAATTTTTTCCCCTTCAATTTTAAGCTGTTCCATATTATTATTCATTGTTTCTTCTATATTTCAACCTCTCTTTCTACTTTTACTTATTTCCTTGAATCTATAGATGTTTGAGTGTCCTCTACCCTTAAAAAAAAAAAAAAATGTTTTCTAAACTCTTTTTCTCTCTCTAGGGTCTCTCTCACTTCCCTTCTTTTCTTCCCTTCCAAACATCACCTAAATTTGTAGTACTTGGGAGGCTAAGACTGGAGGATCACAAGCTAGAGGCCCGCCTCAGCGACTTAGCGAGACTCTCAGCAACCTAGCAAGACCCTGTTTTAAAATAAAAATGGCTGAGAGTGTAGCTCAGACGTGGAATGCCTCTAGGTTCAATTCCCAAACAAACATTAAAACAAAATGTAAAGGGCTATTAATGACCTCTTAATTTTTAAAGCTAGTGGGCTCTTTTCGGATTTTAACCTGTTTAACTACAAGATTTTGGACACTATTAAACACTGCCTCTTTCTTTAAACTCTGTGAAAGCACAGAAGTAATCTTTGATTTCTCTTTGCCTGCCTTACTACTTCTCCACTTCCAAATCCAGACATGTCAATTCTATTTTGGAAATATTCCCCAAGTTTTCACTTGCTCTACCTTCCCTCCCATTACTATAGCCCAGGTCATCATCTCCATTTTAGGCTCCAACTAATCTCTGTGTGTCCAGTCTGCCTTCTACAAATATTATCTGTAAGGCAACAGAGCTACCATAGTATGAGTTAATATATATGTAAAATACTTGGCCAATTCCTGGCCCACAATAAGTACCATATATGTCTTTGTTGCTATTGTTCTAAAAAAAAGTGTAAATTATATTGAATCTTTTCCTTGTATGAACCCCTTTTCATTCTGCTTAGATAAAAGACAAATACCTTGTTGCTTGTAAGGATCTGTTCGGCCTAAACCGTCTCCCCGTCATCTCTTGTCACTCTTCTGTTTGCCTCTTGTGTTCGAAACACAATTGTCTCTCAAACTCCCTAAACACTGCAATCACTTTCCATCTCAGGGCCTTTTTACATGCTATTCTTTCTGCCTAAAATTTTAGATCATTGCTCGGCACAATTCTTGTCATTAAAGTATCTGATTTAATAATATCCCCTAACTTAAGAGAGTTATATTCTATCTGTCAATCTAAAGTAGCCTGTCTTCAGTCACTCTGTTATATCACCCTTTGCTTTTATCACAGTATTTATCACTAGGGATTTTTAGTATTTGATGTTTATACATATGAAATCATCTGTCTTCCACTGAAATATAAGTTTTGTGAAAGAAGGCCTTTTTCTTATTTTTCTTACTGTCTTATTTTACACACAGTAAATGCATTTTAGTATTAGTTTTTGGAATTAGTTTGTAACTCTTCAACAACTGCTCAGATACCTTTTCCGTAGGGTCCGCTTCAGTTCCCTGAGACTACACCAGATATTCTTTCTCTTACCCCCAGAGTACTCATTAAGAGCATCATATTTAGTATCCTATCAAACCCCTTCCATTACTCACCATTGCCTACTTCTGTTACTAGGTGATAATGGCCTCTTCTATCTCTGGCATTTTCAACTCAGACATGAGAGGACTGATCCAGACAGTATAAATACCTCAAAGGATAAAAAACAAAAGTCAAGTTGGCTTGCTGTACTTGCTTCTAACCACCCTACCCCTGCCCCATGATTCTTAAACCTTATTTCCTTTTGTCTACCATTTAAAATTCTTTTTCTAGTTCCTTTTATATGATGCAGAAACTCTAAGAGTGAAACAACTAGATTTTTGGAACTTATACTTCCCCCATCTTCTTCTACCTCCTCTGTCTTACCTTTACTGATCTTCCTCAAAGCTGATCTTCCTGTTGTGTTTCTATAAGTTTCTCATAATTCATTCTTCCCCTTGGTTGTAATTAAAGCTACATTAATACTGTGGGTCAGGGTTCCTCCACCTGTGCCCATGTAGTCATTTTCTTTTTTCCAGGAACCAAGACCTTTAGCAGTGTCATTTCTTTAAAAAGAAATATATAGAAGCATCCAGTTACAGCAAGTGTTTAGAAAGGGACAAAAAACAATTTTACAAATCAATTGGTGTAATAAAGTGTTCAGTATTCTCTTCCAAGACAAATGCAGTCACTGAAAGAACTGCTATGAAAAATCCTTGCCTAATTTATTCACTTGGGCACTTGAAACTATGTGTTTGATATCTAGGGTACTTTTTAAAATTGATTTGTTTCTCTCTTAAATAGAAGGCTTATATGATATCACTAATCTAATATGTATATTAGATTATATATATTATATCACTAATATATATCACTATCCTAACAGGCTGTTTTCTCCCTGGCCAGCGCTACCTTTGAGCCAAGTTGGCCATGCTTGATTGTGTTATTCCTCTGATATTTCTACTTAATTTTCTTTTGCTTTCCTATTAATTTTCTTCATGTTGATGCTTTGGCTTGGTTGGAAATGTCAGAACAAGATGCCAGTGCATCTCACTCAGGATGCGCCTGTGTTCACAATGCGTAGCCTGTTACTTGGCTCCTACAGGAGAAATCCTGCGGGTGTGGTGGCTCCAGTTAGAATTGAGATATATAAAGCATCTGCCTGATTTCTTCAGCTAATGAGGTTTTGCTGAAAAATGAGTGTAATGAAAAAATGCTGAATGTTGGCAGGACCTACTGATGAAGGCTAATGAGCATAAATGAATGTTCTATAAGGCCCCCAAATGCATTGCCCTTCAGGCAAGACCAGCCTCAGATAAGATGTGACCTGTTTATTTGTTGCCTTCTTTTTTCTTTCCTTCTCCTCCTCTTCCTTTGCCATTCTTTCAATAAAAAGCTCTGTGTGTGTGTGTGTGTGTGTGTGTGTGTGTGTGTGTGTGTGTATGGAACCCAGAGATATTCGACCTCTGAGCTACCCCCAAGCCCTATTATTTTTTATTTTTTGAAATAGGGTCACACTAAGTTGTAGCGGGTCTCGCAAGTTGCTGAGGCTGGCCATGAACCTGCAATCCTCCTGTCTCAGCCTCCCAAATATTGGGATTACAAGCATGTGCCACCATGCCTAGCTAATTTATAACATTTTTAATGTGTGTTTGTTTTTCTTGGGTCGTTATATCATATTTTCTCTTATATGTTCATTTAAATCACATGAAAGGCCAGGCATGGTGGTGCATGCTTGTAATCCCAGTACTTGGGAGGCTGAGACAGGAGGATCACAGGTTCACAGCCAGCCTCAGCTACTTAGGCCCTCTGCAACTTCATGAGACCGTTTCAAAATAAAGAATAAAAAATAGGGTTGGGGTGTAGCTCACAGATAGAATGCCCTTGGGTTCAATCTCCAGTATTGCAAATAAATAAATAAATAAATAAATAAATAAATAAATAAATAAATCACATGAAAGTCTGCCTATAATGGCATTTTACGATGATTCTGGGAACCATCCCTTTTATTGTATATTTACTGCTAATATATGTATTCTGGTGTTTCTTGTCTTCCATCATGCATAAATTCTAGTGGCATATTGAATACCATTGAGAGGAACTGACTGATGATAAATCAAATGTTTTACAACATACTATTGGAAATGTTGGTTTCATTACTATAAAGAAGTTATATTTAATCAGTATTTTCAGAGCTCCCTAATACTGAATTTATTAGTGCTCATTAATGTTATGTTAATTATATACAGGCCCAAAATTGGGTTCATTTTAACGATGTATAAGATATGCTGTAGTGAATTTTTCCCACACACAAAAAAAGAGAGTAGCAAATATCCAACACTGTCTTTGATTAGAAGTATTAAGTCCAACATCTTGTATTTAATAAAGGTAATGTTAATGACATAGTCAATTGAATAGTTCATTCTCAACCAAAGGAACTATATATTAGAATAAAGCTATTTTGACATATAAGTGCCAAAGGTAATTGGCTGACAAGAAAAGGAATAACCTTATATGTGGTTAAGATGTTAAATGAACAGTTTTAACTCACTTTTTTAAAAATAAGGAATACATAAATTGGGCTTTTTAGTTCCTCCTCTTCCCTTCAGAGTTAAATGATGGAAAATGACTCTCCATCCCCAAGCTACTCTTATGCATCATTCAAAATAGCCCTGACAATCTAACCCCTCAGGTAGTGATGAGATTTATGACTTTCCATTCCTCGGCGTTCCATTACTCTGTCTACACCATCAAATTGATTAGTAGGCAGTGGCAAGCAAGGAAAGAAAGGCGGCCGCCTAGAGCCAGCTGGTGTCCATCATTTTAATGAACTTCTTAGAGGTGGTTAATACTGTCCTTGGTTCTCATTGTATCTGATGATGACCAAATCTTTTAAAATGTTTTCCCCTCTTTCTATATTACAGGGCCCACTGGAAAACGATTTGGTAGTTCATGTAGCACTTATAGCAGAAAGCCAACGGTATGAAATCTAGATGGGTGTTATGTGCTTTTGTGGGGGAGAGGGCCGGGGGGAGTGATTGCTTTATGCTTCCATAGTAAGTATGATAGTAGAGCTTAATTTCCTAGACTTCTTGATAGGGTTTCAAGGATGTCATTAGTGTCACTTTAAATGACAAGCACAACATTCTTTTCATGTTTAAAAATAAATTTATCTTATTTGATGTGAATATTAAAAACTGTGACTAGTGTCAGTGTTGCCCGGGATATACTTATGAGAAATTAGTGTAAACACATTATGAAGATTCCCAGAGTTAGTACTCCCTCTTCCTACAAGCCCACAAAGCTCCCATCTGATACTTTGGGGGGCACCTAGGGAGGGCCTCTGAAATCCAGTACAGATGGCATATTGCTGGTATTAAATTCATAATATGTTCCAAGTTAGCATAGCTTATTCCTTTTTCTCCTCCTCATACATCACTTCCTATGCTATAAATGCATTGTCTAAAAATGTCTTTTTTTTTTTTTCCTATTTTGTAGCCTTCAGGTTTTTCTCAACACATATGGTATTCAAACTCAAACGCCTCAACAGGTAGAACCCATTCAGATATGGCCTCAGCAGGAGCTTGTGAAAGTAAGTGATTCTGCCTCTTTACTTTCTCTTTTGTGGAGGTATTAAAACACGATGTTAGAATTGGTTTGCAGGCAAGAAGCATATAGTTAAATCCAGTTATGAGATAGAACCATTAAGGTACACCCCCACCCCTATTTTATATTCTTTATTTTGAAATAGGATCTCAGTAAGTTGTGGAGGGCCTCACAACTAGCTGAGGCTGATCTTGAACCTGCAATCCTCCCACCTCAGCCTCTTAAGTTCTAAGATTACAAGCGGGCACCACCATGCCTGGCCAAAATTTTCAATTAAGCTAGGAAATTCACTTTATCAGCTACAGTTAACTTAAAAAAAAAAAAAAAAACTGTGTGTACATTGTATTCATAGGTCTTATTGATTTCTACTCCTTGCTAGACTCTTACAACCAACCAACGCTGAGCACTGAAATAACAAATTGGTCTTAGTTTTAGCTGTAGTGTGTAAAACTATCCTTTATATTTTGATTTGATTTTTTTCTTTGCATTAACTGCTTAAAAACTCGTACCTCAGTATATTTCTATGTATACACTTTCATTGATGCATTGTAGTTTCATGTCATAATGTGGTTCAGAGTGATAAGAGCATCCATGCACACAACACAAAGTTATAAAATAACGTCTGGATTTATCTTTGACGTTATATACCTATTTGTGATGACATTGAAAGATGACTTTTGAGGCTTTTACATACACAGCTCTGTAGATGGATCTGAAAGTGCCTGTGTTTGTGACTGTTCTTGCTCATTAGAGATGAAAAATTGTTGACTCCCATTAGTTATAAACAATCATTTTTATTTGGTAATTGTTAAAAACAACACAGTAACAAATTCTCCAATATTGGCTGAAGTGTTTATAACATTGTCTCTAAAGTATGAAGGTTAAGTTGATTAGGTTGATTTAAGTGATTGTAGTCAAAGCCTTGATGGTTATAAAAGAATGAAGGCTTAGAGAAGCGAGGTACACATTACATGAGAAAATGAAGGACCCTATTGTTGGTGTCATCAGGCTGGACCTTGCCCGTAGGCAACACAAAACAGAATCTGGATATTGGGTCACCAACAGCACCAGTTCTTAGAGGGTCCTTAAACCACCTATATAAAAATTTAGAGCCCTTCCCTTCCTTAAAAGATAAGGCTAAAAACACATGGATCCTTTGAGTAGCTGACACTTTAAAGTCACACCAAGATGTAAACGATGGAAAGCCATGTTCTATGATAGAGGAGTATAAGAGGATAAATGAGACCAAGAGGAAACTGAGGCAGTACAAAGCAGGCAACATAGAAGGGGAAAAAAGAGTGCCCAAACCTGAGACTCTCACACAGTGCACTACTCACAAGTGCACTACTCTGGGTGCAGGCCATTTCTCTTGATGCACTTTTATGGTCTGTTACTGAAAGCTCTAGAGAATGGTAACAAAAGTTAAGTCTTTGATAAACATACCTTAACAAAAGTGAGTCTACCAGAAAACAGTGTAGTCGAGATGTAAACGGCCAACATAGCTAGCAAGTTACTTGAATATTGCATTGTACTAATTCAGCAGCAAACACCTGCTGTATGCAGAGCACCATGGGGCACTCAGATGACCGCTGAGTCTAGTGGCATGACAGAAAAAATAATTACATCCTACTCTGATGACTGCTGTAATAGATGTCTGTTCAGAGTGCTGTGATTACAGGTTTTGAGCTATTTTATATTTTGTTATTATTGTTGTTTATGGTCAAGGGATTGAACCTCTGAGCTACACCCCTGCCGTATTTTATGTTTTATTTTGAAACAGGGAGTTTTTGAGGCTGCCCTCAAACCGACAATCCTCTTATTTTAGCCTCCCAAGTACTGGAATTAACAGGCATTAGTGCCACTGTACCTGGCTTCTTTTATTGTCCCCCCCCCACACACATACCCGGAACTGGGGATTGAACCCAAGGGCATTCTACCTCTGAGCTATATCTCTAGTCCTATTTTTTATTCTTTATTTTGAAACAGGGTCTCACTAAGTTGTGGAGAGCTTCACTAAGCAGCTGAGGCTGGCCTCGAATCCAGATCTTCTGGTCTCAGCCTCCCAAGTACTGGGATTGCAAACATGTGCCACCATGCCCGGCTCTTTTATTGTTTTTGAAGATAGTGTTAACAAATGATTTACAATTTGGGTATGTGGTATGGCTAAAAAGACAAACTGGTGGCCAAGAGCCCAGCTTCCCAGTGCACATGTCACCGTGGAAGATTGTTCTTTGTATGCAGCCTCTGTGTTTCAAACTAGCTGCTTTTTTGGATTCATCCTCTAAGATATATTGTCTAGCATATGTATGGCTCCTTACAAGTCTATATCTTGTGAAAGCAAAGATGTTCTCTCAGATCTTGGTCTTCTTATGCCAGTAGCTGATCTTTTTATTCTGAGAAGCTGCATTCTCCTTCAACCCACTGACAAGGATGTGAGGACAAAGAGCTGAGAGCAGGGCCTTTGCAGTGTGTAGTTAGTGCTGGTGTGATTTGCTTCATGGTGATCTGGGTACAGGGTTCTGCTCCAGTACGGAGCTCTAAAGGCTTCTGTATTTCTGAGTAGTTTGGTCAATACAGTTTGCTGCATTACATGATATGAATGTGTACAGGATGGGCAAGTAGTATCCGCACCCTGGAATGCTCTTCTTGTTACAGACCTGCTATACCCTAGTTTAGAAAGCTACAGACAATTGTTTTAGTGTAATAAAGAGTAGCACTTAAAAGAATGCTACCTAGTTTGGTACATTTTAACTTGTGCATGATTAATTAGTATAATCACTGTTTAAAAGAAATCTGAAGTAATTTAGACATACATTTATTTCTGAAAATTGAAAAATATTTGGGGGAAAGGGGGCTCCATCTAGTGTTCTGTGCTATAGTTTGATTGTAGTTGTACATCATAATGCTTATAGAGTGTTTTTTGCTGGCCAGTGACTTTGTCTAAAACCACTACTATTCCAGGATCAGTATTCATAGCATATGTGGCTCAGGAGGACATTCAGTTGCTCCCTCCTTCATCCATCAACTATTTCCTGAGTACCAGCTCTATGCCAGGCATGGTGCCAACTCAGGGGATGCTGTTCTCCAAGGTATGGTTGAAAAGGAGAAAGAGAAACAGCTCCTCTGACATAGCAGAATATTCAGAGAACTCTAGTAGCAACATTAATTTTGTATATGATGAAGTAGTTATCTGAGTCAGTTCAAATCACAACAGATTGTGTAGAAACAGTTGCTTTGATTTGCCACTTAGTAAAATTTAGGCTAAATTTTTGCCTCTCATCAAATGCAAAAGTAAATTATAGACAGATTAAAAATTTAAATATTTTAAAGTGATTTAAATATAAAACCACTAGAATAAAATAGAATAATTTTATGGCTTTGGGGAAAGAAAGTCCATTTTTAGAATGATGCCAGTGCCAAGAAGCCATTACGAAAATGATTCACTAATTGAACTAAATATAGCATAAGCAACTTTGTACATCAGTCACTTATGAAGTTTCCTCGTAAATAAATGTTTATGTTGAAATAACACATGCTGAAATCATGTTTGACCTACTATGCAATTGTTCTCACATTTCATAACAACATTGAAAAAAGGTGAACTAGGTAAATATTGAAAGGGATATTCTCAAGATCTCTTACAAATAAAAAAAATTAACAAATACCCAGTAGAACTACAGAACATACAAGTAGCCCTTAATATATCAGAAACTGCTCAATCATACATTATTTGTATACAGTAGTTCAGAAGTTAAATGAAATATCATTTTGATCCAAGAGAATGACAAAAAAGGCCTGTGCACTGTAAATGCCAATATAGATTGGTGCATTTTTCATAGAAGGTGACCAACCAGGCACTGTGTTTCAAAGAGAAGGTACACTCTCTTTGATCAGACAAGTCTGGGAAATTACCCTGCACACATAATTGCACACTGCCCAAAGATGTTAATTGAATTATTTTTAAAATATCAAAAATTGGGGAGCTTCTTTCATTAAGGGGGTGATGTCAAATAGTATAAGGGGCTTCTTGAGTGGATTAAGTGTTCACCTCATTGATTAACTCCTAATTCAGTGTTCATCTCATTGATTAAATCCTAATTCAGTCCAAGACTCTTTTTACCTTATGGAAATACTACAAGTTTCTGCTCTGTGGCACCCTTCCCTGTTTTCTAATTCTTCTACAGATATTTTTCCACTTGTTACTGTATATGTTCAGTCATTTCAGCACTGAAATATGAAGAAAATGCATAGATTAATCTTAACATCTTGAAATTGAAACACTACAGCCGGGCGTGGTGGCGCACGCTTGTAATCCCAGCATTCGGGAGACTGAGACCGGAGGATCCGGGTTCGCGGCCAGCCTCAGCTACCTAGTGAGGCACTCCGCAACTTAGTGAGACTCGGTTTCAAAATAGAGAATAAAAAATAGGGCTGGGGGTATAGCTCGGAGGTAGAATGCCCCTGAGTTCCATCCCCAGACCCGCAAAAAAAAAAAAAGAAATTGAAACACTACAATATTAGGTTTAAAAACTGAGATACCAGATTATTTATATATGTATATATATGTAATTATATATATAATATGAGCCCATATTTACACATATATAAAATATGGGCTCATATTACATATATATATATGAGTCCATTTGTGTAAATATGCATGTATTGATATATTTGTATAATATGAATATCTATGTACTTTTAAAAAACTCTCTCCATCTATACTTTTAGTGCTTCTTAAGAATCACACAATAAATTACATCCCTTTCAACATACAGCAAAGTCAAATAGTTGTTGCATAAAGGGTTGTGAGAATAAATAAGACTGTACTTTTAGTATATGGTTTGAATTGTTTATAAATTTATATAATCAGAAAAATCAATAAATATTATTCCACTTCAGTGAGAAGTACTTAAAGGTGGAAAACTCGTAGGAGATGTGTGGCCCTGTTTTTTTTATTTTTTAGTTTTTGTTATTGTTGTTGTTTTAACTATAAATAGCCAATTTTTTTAATGACACAGGAAGCATTTGTTTCTTTTGAGTTCTTTTATGAATCAGACAGCTATGCAAGTTGTAAATTTATGCACATAAAGAACATAAGAACAATGTCAAATTTTAGAATAGTTACTAAGTGAATCTGAAAAAGTTTTACTTTGAAAAATTCAGTAACCCAAAATCTAAGTTGATATCTTTGGCCAGCTTGTAGTCCTTGGATGAGATTTCCCTGACCTCTTTTTCTCTGGAAAGATCACAATTAGTAGGCCAATAGTCAAGGGGAAGAAAATAGTAAAAAGGGAAAGGATGGGTTCTTGCCTAACTCATTACAAACTTGTGTCTTACAGGCTTATTTCCACCTGGGTATCAATGAAAAGTTAGGGCTCTCTGGAAGGCCAGATAGGCCCATTGGCTGCCTTGGTACATCAAAGGTACTCACAAAATATTCTTATAGAGAAGTACTTGCATTATAATACCATATTGTGAAATAATATTTGACTGTCATATTTCATTATGTCTTTGAGCTAATAATTATCTGAATTATCATTTTCTGCAAGTAAATCTTATTTACTTTGCATCATATCACAGAAGCTTTCTGGAAATGAATGATCATCACACTGCCATATTATTTCTAAGCTTCATAAATTACCTTATTTATGACAATATTTACTCAAACACAGGCTTTTCTCATGTTATTTGAAGTGATCTGCTTTATTAGCATACAAATGATCCAATCAAGGAACTTTAAAAATAATGACATGTGGCTTTTATAAACTATTTGCCTATCCAGAATTAAACATAAATTTTAATATTTGGGAGGGAACTTAATGATACTATATCTTTATCTTTAGTATGTTTTGTGTTTATATTTTTTTCCCTACAGATTTACCGTATTCTAGGAAAGACTGTGGTTTGTTACCCTATCATCTTTGACTTAAGTGATTTCTACATGTCTCAAGATGTTTTATTGCTGATAGACGACATAAAGGTAGCTTTAGAACATTTTTTGATTGAAATGGGATGACTTTGTTTCCAGTGATTTTATTACATGTTAAATTGCATGCTCCTGGGTGCCTTATTACACTGGGTTAACACAGTGTAAAATATAAAAGTAAAACAACACCTTTGGAGAAAGAGTTCAGATTACTTGCAGCATTTAGTATAATAGGTGAAGTCTTTCTTATATAACATTGTATGAGATTGCTTATTATACATTTCTACAAATGGAATAAAAATATACAGTTTATAAAAGCAGATGAAGAACTGTTTTGAAAACTGTTTCTATGACAGTAATAGTTCATCTTTTTGAACAAAAGTTGAATTATCAAGTAATTTTATTTATGAAAAGTGTCCAGTAAGACCTAAACTAACTCATATCTCTGAGTTAAAATCTTCTCCACTCCCCTTTCTTCTTGCAGAGTAGAGAAGCTTAGAATCATGGTCCAGAGCATGACATCTGAAGCCAGATTGCACTTATTAAAATCTGAGTTTGCCAAGTAGCAACTGTGTGTTCTTGGGCAAGTTGTTTAGCTTTTCTGTGCCTCTGTTTTCCCATCCATAAAACTGAATAATAATAGAGTTATTCTAAAGATTGAGTTAATATATGTAAAGCACTTAGAATCTTGCCTTGCCCGGCTTGTGGCGAAGTGTCATGTAAGTCTTTGATATGATAATGATGATGATAAGTAGGTAGGTAGATAAATGGATAAATAGATATTTAGTCAAGCAAAGAACTCACTCCACTTTGCTGATGGTTTGAATAAATTCAATTCAATGTCTTCTACCTGTTGTAATATAAATCTGCAGTAACATGAAGTGAGAATTAATCCTCTGATTTTTCTCCCTAGGACCATTTTTTAACTCCTTTTTTGAGGCAGAGAAAAAGAGAAGGGAGAGCCTTAAAACATTGGTGATATGATTGATTTTAAGAACAGAGTTTCTAGCCATGCATGGTGGCCCATGCTTGTAATCCCAGCATTTGGGAGGCTGAGACCGGAGGATCCGGGTTCGCGGCCAGCCTCAGCTACCTAGTGAGGCCCTCCGCAACTTAGTGAGACCCTGTTTCAAAATAAAGAATAAAAAATAGGGCTGGGGGTATAGGTCAGAGGTAGAATTCCCCCTGAGTTCAATCCCCAGTACCGCAAAAAAAAAAAAAAAAAAAAAGAACAGAGCTTCTAATCAGAATGGTTTCCTTACTTTTAAGTAGTCTAAATTCCAGGGTTTGAATGTGAACTGTCTAGATATATGAGTATTATTGGCTCTTTGATTCTCATGATCAAGGATCTTAATTAGCTCAGATACTGTGCAACTACTCTTATACACTGTGCATCTCACTCTTACTTTGACAGAATGCACTACAGTTCATTAAGCAGTACTGGAAAATGCATGGACGTCCACTTTTCCTTGTTCTCATCCGGGAAGACAATATAAGGTAGATTGATAAAAGAAGTAAAATGCATATATCTTACAGCCATTAATACTGTGAACCCTTTGGAAGCAGGGACTCCTTGCATGTTTTGTATACTTGTAGACTGTGGCAGAGTGCTTTGCATATATAAAAGACATTTAATGTTAGATTATTAATTTCCCAATATGTTGTTAATCTGCTCATTTTGTGTATCTTTTATTTTTAGAGGTAGCAGGTTCAACCCTATATTAGACATGCTGGCAGCCTTTAAAAAAGGATTGATTGGAGGAGTCAAAGTTCATGTTGACCGTCTACAGGTAGTCTTCTGTATTTCAGTGCATTTCTGTTTTGAGGACAATTAATCTGCAGTACAGCTATGTTTCTTAATAATTATGTTCTATTTAAGGTTTTTGTCTTAATGCCTTCTTTTGTACTTATCTTTCTATTCCTGTTGTTACTATCCCAGTTTATATGATTATACCAGTCAGGTGCTTGAAAAGTTGCAGTTATTTCCTCAGCAGAATTTTAGACTTTAGTAGTTCATCTCTGACCTCATTTTTGCACTTGAGGAAGCTGGGGTCCAGAAGTGATAATGTGCCCTGCGGTATAATCTTGGGCTTTTAGAGACAAGTCCAGTGCTCTTTTCCTTACTCGACTGTAGCATCCAACTAGCAGATAATCCTCTTTCCATTCAAGCATCTGAGCATTATCTTCACAGCTCCTAAATTACAGGAACCCTTTCGATTCCCTGTTAACCATAACACCTTCTCTGTTCACAATGTTCTCCTACTAAACTTTTTTTATGCTTCAGCCAATACAAATTAATTACTGTGACCTGAACTTTGTGGAGTTCTTCCCCTCCACTAACACAATTTCTTATGCCTGGAATATCCTTCCTTCTTTCAAGATCTCTGGACTTTGAAGTCTTAACAAACTTTTGTTGTTCTTTGTTCTTTTGTTTTGTTTTTGGTACTGGGGATTGAACATATTGAACATAGGGGCATTCTACCTCCATGTTACATCCCGAGCCCTTTTTATTAAAAGGGCTGATGCTGGCATCCAACCTGCGATCCTCCAGTCTCAACCTTCCAAGTACTGGGATTATAGTTGTGTGCCACTGCACCCAGCTTCTTTGTGAATTTGAATATGTACTTTGCCATCTCTTACTAAATTGTGGTTAAAATATAAATAACAGAAAATTTACCATCTTAACCATTTTTAAGTGTGCAGTTCAATAATAAGTACATTCTTCACATTGAGTAGCCAGTCTCTAACACTCTTTTCATCTTGCAGAACTCCAACTGTATACTTATTAAACAACAACTCTTCATTCCCTGCACCCTACCTTCATCTTCTCTGTAATATGATAAATGAAAATGGGAACTGAGTGCTCCTTTTGTATTTTATTTCAATCCCTTTCAAATTTCCTTAGCCTATAAAGCACAATTTCTGTCTTCACTGGGCTTGGCTTCTCTTACCACCTTCATTATCCAGAACATCTCTCCATAAAGTTTGTTCCCAGCTGTGCTTTCCAAACTTCTTGAGTATATCTGGTACATTAAAAATCTCTGATTGGAGCCAGGCATGGTGGCGCACGCTTGTAATCCCAGCATTTGGGAGGCTGAGACCGGAGGATCCAGGTTTGGGGCCAACCACAGCTACCTAGTGAGGCACTCCACAACTTAGTGAGACCCTGTTTCAAAATAAAGAATAAAAAATAGGGCTAGGGGTATAGCTCAGAGGTAGAATGCCTCTGAATTCAATCCCCTATACCGCAAAAAAAAAAATCTCTAAATGGAATTGGAATGTTTTCCCCTCATGCTATTATATTTTTGAGTTATGTATTTCTTTATTTCTATATAAGTTATACCTTAATTTTACATCTTAAGTCAATGACTCCTCTTTGGTGAAACCTCCATAACTGGAATTAGTTCTTCTTTCCTGTTTGCTTTCATGGTATTTTGCTCAAACCATTGGTATAACTTATACTTCATTTTATATGTAGCTAGTTTCTTATGTCTTCTCTGTAAACTCTTTCAGGCCAGGCTCTGCTCATCTCTGCACTCCCAGAATACTCTGTTCCCTCCTATTTTCTGTAAGAAGTATATAAATATTGGTCCATTGCTTCAACAAATATCTGTCTAGACACTGAGGATATAATGATTAACAAGATCTCAGACATCATGGGACTTCTTCTAGTGGGAGAGCCCAACAAAAAAACAAACCCAGGTGGGGAAAGTGATAGGAAGGAAAGCAACCTTAAGCAGGTTGTTGAGTTGGAAAGGACCTGGTAAGATATAATTGAGTGTCTTAGAGCAGGATATTATATTGCATTTAATATATACATAGCAATATTAATTAATATAATTACTGCCAGAAGTATAGTATTAATGCCTAGCAAATTAATTGTAAATATGTTTTTACAAAACTAATTTAGGAGCCTCTACACCAACTGAATTTTTTCAATTAAAAGCTCTAGAGACTTTTAATAGAATTTACCATTTGCCTGTTAACTCAGACCATGGATAGAATTAGAATATAAGGGTGAGTAGATGAATAAAAATGGAAAATATTAAATAAAAATTATCTTTCTTATGTTTTCAGTGTTAGCTATCAGCTTTGAGAATTAAGTAGTTCTTGATCTTTTCTTTCTCTCATACTCTACATGATAGTCCGTTACTAAATGCTGTTGTCTCTACCCTAAGATTATATCCTAAATCTAAACTACTGCCTATTACCTTCAACACTAACATCATGATCAAAGCTACCATCGTCTCTCACAGAGATTTTTGCCATTGTCTCCTAAATTCATAGTAAAGTCAGTTAGCTTCTTCATACTCTGCTTGGTAGTTAGATTATGTCAAATACCATAAGCTTCCAGTGACTTCCTTTCTCACACAAAGTGGAAAGTAAAGTCCTTCAGATGGTCTGTTAGCTTCTTCATACTCTGCTTGGTAGTTAGATTATGTCAAATACCATAAGCTTCCAGTGACTTCCTTTCTCACACAAAGTGGAAAGTAAAGTCCTTCAGATGGTCTGTGTGCTCTTCATGGTTTAGGCCTGTACCTCTGTCCTCATCTTTTACCATTTCCCCCATCTAGTCTTATTTCAACCATACTGTCTGCCTTGTTGCTTCTGAAACACACCAAGAATGTTCCCAGCCTTAGGACCTTTGCATTTGTAGTTCCCTAACCCTGCATACTCTTCCATTGGATTCATATCATTGACTGCAGTCCTTCCTTTATTCCCTGATTACATGTCACCTTATTAGAGAGGTCTTCACTGAGCCAGGTGTGATGGCACACGCCTGTAATCCCAGTACTTGGGAGGCTGAGACAGGAGAATCACAAGTTCGAGGATAGCCTGAGCAACTTAGAGAGGTTTTCGCTGAGTGCCTATATAAAATGGCTAACCTACCTTCTACTCCTATGCCCTGGCACTCCCTTCGGTTAACATTCTTATTTCTACTTAGTACTTACTTTTCTGCTTTTCACTTATGTGGTTTGTTTGTTGTCTACACCCAGTTTCAAGGGAACAAAGATTTTGTATATTTTGTTCATGCTATATTCTCATCACCTAGCATGGTACCTGGTATATGGTAGGCACTCAATAAATATTTGTCTAACAAATGAGTTTGTTAAAGAGCAAGATGTATAGATATGAGCCTATATGTTAGGAAATATTCAGCAAACCTTAATTATGCTCAGCTTTGTTCTCTACCCAGGCACACTCTTCTCTCAAGAAGCTCACAGTCTAAGAGTGGCCTGGTTGCAGCTTGGCTACATAAAAATGTGCAGATCAGTTACATGTTTGTCCTTCACTCAAACTCTACAAGTCAGCTTGATTTGATTGCTGGTAATATGTCCATCCTGCCATCTGTAAGCAAACATTTGTTGCTCTACGAAGGCAGCACATTCTGGGTAGTTTACCAACAAAAGAAAAATTCTTTATGCCTTGTTTCTTAATATTTGAAATGAACAGTGAGAAAATAATAGATGTAAATCAATCTTAATGGAACCACCATATGACCCAGCTTGGTGATGTTCCCAAAGAATTAAAGTCATAATACTATAGTGATACATACAGATCCATGTTTATAGTAGCACAATTTAGAATTGCCAAATTATGGAACTAACCTAGGTGTCTGCCAACAGATGAGTGGATAAAGAAAATGTGGTGTATACACAATGGACTTTTACTTAGTCATAAAGAACAACAAAATTATGTCATTTGCAGGAAAATGGATGGAACTAGAGAGTATTGTGCTAAGTAAGATCGGCCAGTCTCTGAAAGTTAAGGGTCATATGTTTTTGCTCATATGTAGAAACTAGAAAGAAAATAGGAAACAAAAAGTACTTCATATAAATGAGGAGAGAAACCAAGAGAGTAGTGGAAGGGGATTGGAGGAGGAGGGTGGGGAAGGTAAAAAGGAAGATTGAGAAAGGAAACAGTTCAAGTAATGTTATATCCATGTATGAAGGTATCACTACCAATCTCACATGTATGGGGAGGGAAGAGGAGGGCATGGGATAGGATGTGAAAGGAAACGTGTATGTGTGTATGTATCACTACAATGTACCAATCAAAGTATTAGAAAGTAATAATCATATGATTTTTAAAAATTTTTTTGCATCTTTTAAACAATGTTATATTCATTCCTTATTAAAATAAAAAAACCAAGCATTTGGGGCCTGAATGCAATAAAATAAATGGCAGTAGTACCAAGCCCAATAAGCGTAAGGCTGAAATATCACAGAGTGACCAAATCTCAAAGGTATTCACTTTCTGATACATTTAAGCACTTTTTATCAAGCTGGACACCCCAGTGCAGTCCTGGCTCAGCTGGAAAGCTGTGTGTCTGCCTGTCTCCTACAGCAGCCCGCCCCATGGGGTCTCACTGTCACATCAGGGAGTAGAAGACACTTGAGCCACTGGCTTGTGTTTTCCCAAGTACTCAGGTAACACCGTTCAAACTGCAGACTATAGACTGCTTGGCTCCTTCTCTTGCCAGTTTGTCAACATCTTCATTTCCCACAAATTCCAAATGACCAGAAACGTGCAGCCACAGAATGTCCATACCTTGAGTGAGCTTATCCAGCTCCACGAAGTCCTCCATGTTGACCACGTCCTTCCCTGCACTCATTCTCCACCCATTCTTCTTCCAGTCTTCCACCCAGTTACTTATCCCGTTTATACTAAACATGCTGTCTGTGTACAGAACCAATTTATTGATGTTCTGAGCCTTTGTTTGTTCAATGGCTTTGCAGGCTGCATAAATTTCTGCTGTTTGGTTTGTCTGTCACCCAGGAAGTCTAGTGCCTACATTTAAAGGATAGCCTGGGCCCCAGTAAATGCCAATTCCTGCTCATGGTCTCCTTCACCCATTACTGGAGCAGCAGCCATCAGTGTAGATGAAGACAGACTTTCCAGTATAAGAAAACATACCCTTGCTAACCAAAGGGACTGGCACTTTGATTTACCCTTGGCTCTGTGTTTTCATCTTTATCTTCATCCAAAGGCTCCCAGAGCCACTTGCTAGCTCTTATGTGTAATTCTTGCACATGTGTATTTTTCTGCCTTTCTAAACTCTCTGGTCTCAGAGTTCCTGACAAAGGCCCAGAGACCTCATCTTCTATGTAGGCAAACTTCTTAAATATCTGGCAGCAGGAAACTAGTCCACTTGTAATAATTAGAAATGACAGATAATGCTAAAAGTCATTGAAGAGTATCATTCATTTGTACTGTTCATTGTGAACAACTGAACAAACAGAAACTGTGTTTGAGTACAGATTCATTTGGTTTTCCCAACCTATAATCAGGAACTAATGGAAAACAAAATGACCAAAAAGAAGTTGCCGTATGTCAGAATACAGAGATGCACTGACTTAGATAATCAATGCTTTCATGTCCCTGAAAAATGGAGAGTTGGCAGTAGCTTGTCATTGAATAGCCCTGAAATGTATTATAGTAGCAGAATCCAAAGTGTAATTTTATGTTGTCTTCCCAAACCAATTTTAGTATTTGAATTTAAGAAAAATTTAACAGGTACCAAATTTTTTTTTTTTTTTTTTTCGGTACTGGGGATTGAACTCAGGGGCATTCTACCTCCGAGCTATACCCCCAGCCCTATTTTTTATTCTTTATTTTGAAACCGAGTCTCACTAAGTTGCGGAGTGCCTCACTAGGTAGCTGAGGCTGGCCGTGAACCCGGATCCTCTGGTCTCAGCCTCCAAATGCTGGGATTACAAGCGCGCACCACCACGCCCGGCTGGTACCAAATTATCTTAATTCCAACTTAAAAATAAATGCCTACCCCGTGTGGTGGAGGACATCTGTAGTCCCAGCTACATGAGAGAAGGAGGCAGGAGGGCTGGCAAGTTTAAGGCCTGCTTGGGAAACTTAGTGAGACTCTGTCTTAAAAATATTTTTTTTAAAAAAAGGGCTGGGGGTATACCACAGTGCTTGCCTAGCGTATTGGAAGCCCTGGGTTCAATCCCCAGTACCACACACACGTGCACCGCACACATACACATGCCTATAATTCTAAGAAAAAAGAATAAAGAATTCATCTCATGTTATACAATGTATATATTTTATTTTGGGGTGGTTATAGTATGTGGAAAACCTATCTGATTTTAGAATGCTCATCTGATTTTAGAATGTTCGTTTAATAAATTACTTAAGGGGCCTGGGGATGTAGCTCAGTGGTAGATTGCTTAACTAGCATATGTGAGGGCCTGGGTTTGATCCCCAGCACCACAGAGGGAAGAAGCGAAGGAAGGAAGGAGGGAGGAAAGAAGTTGCTTTAGGATTGTATGTATTTTTTAAGTGAACTTTTTTTGAGGTATTGCTTCTTAATAGGAAAAGTGTGCACATAGATCATACAAGTATGACTTGATAAATATTCATCTCATCACATTCCAGACACTAATATCTGGAGCTGTAGTAGAACAACTTGACTTTCTACGAATCAGTGACACAGAAGAGTAAGTCCTTTTGGGTTATTTAGTTTTTGTGTTTCTTATGATTGCATTAGAAAGGCAGGAAATCTAAAACACTTTCTTTTAATTCCCAGGCTTCCGGAATTTAAGAGTTTTGAAGAACTAGAATTTCCCAAACATTCAAAAGTCAAACGACAAAGTAGCACCCCGGATGCTCCTGAACTAAAACAGCAACCAGCCATCACTATTACTGAGTGGAAAAACAAATCCACCCATGATATTCTTCAAAAACTTAACGTAAGAAAGATACAATTCCCACATGACCCTAAGTGAGGCTACCAGAACAGGAACTCCTAGAGTCAGGCCCTTTTGCCCTCTCAGTTAAGGTAGCAATGTATCTGGAAGTGGATAACTGGTCTATATCTCAGTCAGTCATGAGAGACTGCTTTTTGGTCTAAAATTAGCATAGATGTTTTAAGGAATGCATAAGAATGGGATTGTTTTGTATCTGAACATATTGTATGAATCATTAAAGAAGTTAAGGCAGTGGTAATTGCCTCTGCAATCTCCAGATTTTTTCTGTCAGTGTACTTTCTCTCCCTTTCCTATCCCCATCTTATCTCCTGCCCCAGTGTTTAGGGCTAATGCTTGTTTTAAGTCTGTCTTGCCACTGAGGAAAGCCTACGAGTGACTGTTTCCATAGGAATGATTTAGCAACCTAATGTTTTATCCTTCGAGGTTGTTCACATTTTTAAGAAGGAGGGGTGTGGGTATTAGTACTTTTCAAACAAATGAAATTCTGCTGGTAGAACTTCAAACACTGTGACATTTTATTTAGACCATAAGAATCTGGGCACATAAACTAGATTTATATCCTTCTAGACATCATCAATCCTTGTTATTTATCTATGTTATCTAGACCTACATAGGCAAGTGCTCTGGTAGAAGCCTTCTACATGTGTCCCCTCTGTTATGCATCTCTTCACAGTAGGTTGTTAGCAACCTGGTCTCCCATTTACAAATACAGAGAGTCAAGACAAGAGGGTTAAATATTTTCTATTTCCTGAAAATTTCACTTATCTTATTTTCCTGAAAACTTTGATTATTAAATCCTGCTACCCCAGGAATTCGGCTTGTCTACCTTCTATCTCCAAGGTATCTAAGATAATACTTGAATAATGTCATTTTATGCTTGGTATATCAGTGGCGTTTTATGTTTCCTCATTTCTATAACATAGTGTATCCTCTCTGCATCATGTGGTTTTGTGATTAGTCACCCCCTGTGCTAACTCTTGTATTCATTTCATTCCAGCTCCTCATGTTGATTTATATTTTCAGGACTGTAGTTGCCTGGCTAGCCAAACCATCCTGCTTGGCATACTGCTCAAAAGAGAAGGCCCCAACTTCATCACAATGGAAGGTAAGAGTACCTGACTAGAAAAACACTTTAAATAATAGGACCTCTCTGTTCTTGAACATCTACCAAATATGCATAGAAATACCCACTAAAATGTTACACGTTATTTCCTTCTCCAGTAAGCCTTTTTCCCCCTTTTGATTGGAAAGTGCTCATATCCCCTAGTGTGGAATAGACTTGATGTATGGACTCCTAAATGGCTCTTGTGCACTGAGCCTTGATCATTTCTCTGATTGTTTGAACAATGTTGGAGCCTGGATCTTGCCTGTGATTGTTAACTTCTAGTGATTCTATCATTGTTTACTGACAGTTTCTGTGTCCAGTTTTATTTTCTATAATTGTTCAAGAATAATACTGAATAGTTGTGCCTATAATTACAGCCATTTGAAATGGTAAATGACATTTAATAGAATTGTGCTCTGGAGATGATTAATAAAAATAAATAATTTCTAATCATTCCGTGTCTACTCTGCATTAAGGACAAAACTCAGTTATCCCTAAAATCCATATTTGTATGTTGGGGTCACTACTCTAAGGAATCCTTGCATTCTATATCATCATCTACTTGATATTTATAGTATAGAATAATATAGAAAGCATTTCAAGTATTTAATGTCTACCTAGTCATAACTTTTGATTCATCTAGAAAAACTGTTCAGAAGTGGATGTTGAAAATTGAGTTAGTGCCCTAAAGAGCAGCATAATTAATAGTAGTTATGATTCTAGTAATGAATTAAATGTAATTATTTATTCAAATGAAGCCTACTTAATTTTGCATTATTGTAGCTAAGAGATAACTTTCTTGAGTATTATTAAGCAAATTTCAAAAATAAATCCTTCATGTTTCTAATTAGTCTTAAAACTCTAAGGATAATCTTAATTAATACTGGGAACAGTCATTAACATTTGAACTTAAGCTAAACCAAAAAAAAAAGTAGGATTTTTAAAAAGTAAACATTTCATTAGAAACCTAGAATTTAGAATGATTATATTAGAAGTACTTTTTTTTTTTTTTTTTTTTTTGCGGTACTGGGGATTGAACTCAGGGGCAGTCTACCTCCAAGCTATACCCCCAGCCCTATTTTTTATTCTTTATTTTGAAACCGAGTCTCACTAAGTTGCGGAGTACCTCACTAGGTAGCTGAGGCTGGCCGAGAACCTGGATCCTACGGTCTCAGCCTCCCGAATGCTGGGATTACAAGCGTATGCCACCACGCCCGGCTCTTAGAAGTACTTTTAAATAAAACAAGGTTTATATAAAATAGTTTACAATGCAAATGCTGAGGGAATTATTTTAGGTCATTTTTATAAACTTTGGAATAATATTCATCTTTTACTTATTTGAAAGACTTTAAATGTTTTAAGCTGTAAAACCTTATGAAGAATTGAAAATCACAAGTATGTACAGAATGTATAGTATGTATAGAATCTAAATATAATTTTATTTTGTCATAAGACTATAAAAATAAGTTCAGAGTTAAATGTTAAAGATCTTATTCTTTATCCTTATCTCCTTTTTAGTGCTCTGTCCTGTCACATTATATATTTAGTAACACAGCCAGTTGTGAAGCCAGACCACATGTAGATTGCAGCCATAAAGTAAAGCCCATAGATGTGTTTTGAGTTCCAGTATATGCTAGAAATATCATGGCCCTGCACACATAACAGAGCCTCAGTAAACTTTCATTGAACAAATAAACCAATTATTATATTGAGTCTATAATATTTGTTCAATTTACTGTTTATTTTACTATATTCTGTTTTTCCATTTCCCTACAGTAAATTAAAATAGCATAGGAATTTGTTTAAAACTTACATTACATATCAATTTGAAAAAACAGTATGATTTCATAAATAAAGTATTCACCAAAATTGTATACCCAAACTAGTAACAAGTGCTAGGGATATTGACACTGTACTTATTTGCATTACATATTAAAATATATCAGGTAGTTCAGACCATTAATGGATGGATATATCAACTCTAGAGGAACAAAATTAAAAAGTCAAGAGTGATTTGTTAAAGGGAAATGTTATGCCTCTAATTAAAAGCCTTCTTCAACAAAGACTCTGTTATCCAATGTCTAGGTACCGTTTCTGATCACATTGAGAGAGTCTATAGAAGAGCTGGCAGCAAAAAACTTTGGTTTGTATTAGTGTCCTTGTCATTCTGTTTTCTTTCTGTACTGTCGTAGTCAGTAACCTCCAGCGAATGGGCCAGTCTTAAAAATGGTTATTCATCCTCGTTTTTGCTTTTAAACTCCGGATTACAGTGCCATGACTAGCTACTTTCTGAGGATGTGCCAACATCCCATTGCAGCACAGCTGTCTCAAGATACTAAAAAAAATGTCTGGGAATTAAGACCTCCATAGGGATCCAACCTGGAGGGCAGTCACTGGAACCTTGTACTAGTGACTCGTTCCTGCTCTGCACCTATTCTGTCCCAACAAGGTGCTTTAGATTCTGTTTTTTTATTTAGAAAATCTTTTGCCATAGAAGGCCATGAAAAGAGACCAATGACTCATTTAGACAGAAACAAAAATAATGTACTTAAAATGCAGTTCTCTCATCGCTTAAGTGGAATGAACCCTAGTGATTATAGACGCTCCGTGAAAAATAACCAATTTGTTCCACAGAGGTAGACTCTTTCCAGTGATTTTTTTTAAGTTGATAAATTTAGATAAAGTTATTTAAATTCACAATGAGGAAAGTATGCATGGCCCTCTGCATTTTGATGCATTTCTAATAACCATTTTATTAGCAAAATCTAACAAATGTTGAAAGTAGAGTATGCATATATCTAAATGACTCAGAATTATCTAATTTAAAAAAAAACCTCAAGCATTATCATAAGAAACTGCTTTAACTTCAGTGAGCCTCAGGTTTCTAATCTCCAAAATAAAGGGTACTATAAAAAAAAACCCTTAATAGCACTTCAGTTCTGTATTTATAGTAAATATGCCATTCCTACCCAGAAAAAAATAGCAAAATAATTTTCTCTCTAATGTTCACTGTAAATTCTCAGTATAGTAAGGCATGCAAGCCAATAGATGTTGCTTTTTAGCCAGTAAGCTTCAAATATGGTCTATTTGGATAACCAAACCTGTTCTTGCTTTTTATGTATTATACTTGTATCTTAGATAAATCACTAACTAGCAAACATTTAGAATGCTGTTTTGTTTAAAGAACAAACTCCTGGAAGTTGTATTTATTCTATTTTCCCTTTTATGGATTTCCACTGACATACCTAGGTTGGCGGTGCGCTACGGGGCTGCATTTACCCAGAAATTTTCTTCCTCTATAGCCCCACACATTACTACTTTTCTGGTACATGGGAAACAGGTAACATGCACAGAATTTGAAACTCAAGCTGCTTGAAACGTGTGGACTTATTTGCACTCTAAGGATTAGGTGTGTGGGTGAAAGTTTCTCTAAAAGTAGGAAGTGTTTGTTTTACTAACTTTATCAATTATTGACTATTTTCTACGTGTCCATTTACGTTGAAGTTAAGAAATATAAATGCTTTTTATACGTCAGTGTCTGTGGACACCTTGAAGTACAAAAAAAAAGTAGCTAATCTCAAACCTGCATTTTTATTCATTTTCTCCATCTAAAATGTGCCACATGAGTTTTTACTTTGAGGGGAAAAATGTCTTATGTATTACATATGCTGTACTTTTTTAAAAAATCTGTTCTTCCTACATTCTAAGACTTTTTCAGGAATATTAAAATAGCAGTGTGAATTCCTTCCCCCAACATTCTGGCTTTATCAAGAAAAAAGTGCTGGTATTTCATCGTAGCACTTTCTAAAATTCAATACTGAGTCCTTTAATCCAAGGATTTGGTTCTCTAGGTACCAAAAGAAACATGATTTAAAGTGGTTGTAGGGACAGGTCACATGTACCAGGGGAAGACTTAATAATGTATTGGTTAATGCAATTTCAGAATACCCTCTTAATTCCCTTCCCCATCCCAGTCAAAGGAATATTGTTAGACTCCCTTTTCTTTCTTTAAATTGACAACCACACAAATAATGCCTTTGATACAGCCTCATGGCAGAGGTTAGGGTGAAGGATGGACCTTGAATCTGGAAAATTTCAGCTGTTATATACAATGTCTTGGGCTCAATGTTTCTTCCAAATAATTAAGCGAGACCTCAACCATGTATATTGTTAAGGTTTCCCAATCAGGGACCCCGTTCATTCATTATCTTTTAGACTTGTGAACATCTGGCCTGCTCTCTTCTTTGCCCTCAGGTCGGTTGTACGCCGTGCAGCAAGTCTTTTAAGTAAAGTAGTGGACAGCCTGGCCCCATCCATTACTAATGTTTTAGTGCAGGGTAAACAGGTAAGTATCTGCTTTTCAGACACTCACATAAAGGTTTCTGGGTAGGACCCTTAATTTTAAATCTGGTGCACCTCAGTGTCATAGACCTCTCACAAACAGATTAACAGTGGCCCAGGCATTCTTCGAAAAGGCTTCTCCCCCAAACAAAAAAGATGTACAGTCTTAAAGCTACAGTTAGTAAATGGGTGATCCCTTTTTCCTGCTGCACCTTAGAGCTATAATTTTCAGTCCCCTTGTTAACTTGAGATCAGTGCAGGTGCTGATGCAGCACGGGCAGAACCAGAGGTTACATGCCAGTGCTGCCCTCTCAATCCTTCACCCCTAAGCTATCTCTTCCCCCAGCTACTCTCTGCCCACGTTGTCACAGAGCCATCTCCAGGTAGCAGTGATTTCTTTCTCCTCTGAGTTCTCATCTCATGTAGGCTGTGAGCCCCCAGAGTCAGAACCAGGGTCTTGTCCAGTACGTGTCCCAGTGTGCCCAGCATGTCTTACTGTAGGTAGTTGGTAGATGTGGGTTGAGTTGAGCCTGTGCATGTGGATATGTGGAGTGGGATGCAGCTGCTCATTTTTTGTTTTGGTTTCTCTAATCTCTTTTTATCTGGCTGTGTCTTTATTTGATTAGAATGAAAATCTGCTTGCTTGTTTTCTCTTCTCTTTGGGAATATATGTGCTTTATTGTGTTTTCTTGACAGCTAACCTAGGGATATAATAAGCCTTAGTAATATGAAATACGTTAACTCTCTGTAATAGAAATCAGCCAGTTGCTCATATTTTAAGGCTCTTAATTAAGATTGAAATTACTTTATCCTGATATCCAGTTTTTAGAATATTAGAGTAATAATCTATTTTTGCTAATTTTGAATAACAATTTAAAAATTACTGCACTAATAAAAAAAAACCCTCCTAAGGAAAAGTTACTTTTCATATATATATATAGTTTTCTGTATGCTCTCTAAATTGTGAAGAAATAGACTTTTCATCCCCATTTGTCAGTTAAAGCAGACCAAAATTACAGGAAGTACCTCATCCCAGGCCTTCCTTACCAAAATCCTCACCTTCAACTAGAGTGCTGTATTTTTGCCCTGGATCATTCCATCTGTGAAATAAAATTAAAAGAAATTTTGGGAACCTGTTTTTCTTGATTTTTAGTCCCTCTAGTATATCTGAAAACAGAGTTAATTCCACGGCATAGGAGTGTTCATAACATTTTGGAGATCTTTGAGGTCACTGGTGACTGATACTAGTGTGAGGCAGGGGATCTGGTCTTGTCCCTTCTGTAGAATATCTGGATGGGGGCTTATCACCTGCATTCTGAAACCCTGCTCCACACCCCAGAGGCCTCAGAGCCTACTCTGAGGCTCTGACTGGACATTAGACCAGCACATCTTCCAGGGAATAGTTTCTTAGAGTTCAGGAAGCCTGGGAGGACAGCAGCTCAGTTTCATGACCAGGTGCATGAGATCCACTCATTGATTGCATCTTAACTCTTTTTTTTTTTTTTTTTTTTTTGCGGTCCTGGGGATTGAACTCAGGGGCATTCTACCTCTGAGCTATACCCCCAGCCCTATTTTTTATTCTTTATTTTGAAACAGGGTCTCACTAAGTTGCGGAGTGCCTCACTAGGTAGCTGAGGCTGGCTGCGAACCCGGATCCTCCAATCTCAGCCTCCCAAATGCTGGGATTACAAGCGTGCACCACCACGCCCGGCTGCATCTTAACTCTTTACAAAAGGAAATAAAAAGAACAAAGTTTACATTTTCTCATTTATGAAATGCCACCCTGAGAACTGTAGTAGTATTGTCTCTACAAAGCACTTGCAGATCACCTCAAGCTCTCTGGATTGAAATAGTGGTGTAGTCGTCATTGCTTTGTGCTTGTTTTCTTCCTTACACAGTGACATTTTAATAAATCATACTAGGACTAACTGGTTGGTATCACTGTGGTATGATAAACAGTAGTTCCTAGTTTTTCACTCCATTGCGAAATTGGGCCAAAAGTCTGCAGATTCTAATATTCATACCCCTTCATCTTTGAAAACACAAGCAATCTTTGATACGGTATTCCTTTTCCTGCCTCTATAATTGTACCCTGTACATAGAAGAGAGATGGAAAAAGAGGTAATAAAGTGGCAGAAAGGGCTGCAGACTCCTGGAAGGCAGAATGCCCAAGAGACCAGAGTCCTGTCTTGCCAGCTTCAGCAGCACTTTCTGCATCGAGCTTTCCTTGCCATTTCCCTCTGGGCTTTTCCTTTCCCGGGCTTGTGGGCAGCTGCATTCATTTGCTTCCACAGGTGAGAAATCTCTCACCATGAATTTTAGCCCTCAGTAGGCACCTCCATTACCCCACAAGTGAGGGCTGCACAAGAATTGTGTGACCTCCCACCTGCCTTTGAAAAGGTTATAGTGTTGCCAAAGAGCAAAAAGTTCTACCTGAGAACTGTAGAAGAATGGAAAAGTATATTTCTCAAATACTAAATTTTGTAGACTGTGCAATAAGATAAAACTATTCGATGTATCCTGGTTTCTCTGGGGAGTTTCTTGCAATAAAGTTGTTCCAAATAATTTTATCTTAATAGTTATTTATATCCACTCACCTTGACTCCCCTAACTGAGACCCTCACCTGCCCTTATATTTATATTTTAGACCACTCTAAGCCATCATGAACTCCAGCGGGAGTCATGCGTTAAAAGCCATTTTAATAAATAGCAGAAATTCTACCTAATTCCCTAGATTGTATAGAGCAATTTCAGCCTGCCAGTCATCCTGATCCTTGAATTTTTTTTTTAACTTTTTAGTAGCTTGGAAATTTTTACAATAAAATTCTGCCACTTGTAGGTAACTCTGGGTGCCTTTGGGCATGAAGAAGAGGTTATATCTAATCCTTTGTCTCCAAGAGTGATTAAGAACATCATCTATTACAAGTGTAATACCCATGATGAGAGAGAAGCAGTCATTCAGCAAGAACTGGTCATCCATATTGGCTGGATCATCTCCAATAACCCTGAGTTGTTCAGTGGCATGCTGAAAATCCGAATTGGGTACGTAAAGCACTTTGTACTTGATAAAGAGAATTGGTCAAGTGGTCCTTTAACGGACTTGGCCTCTTCACATGAAGCGATGTTCCAGGTACTGGTAGGTATTTAGGAAAGTGCACCTTTCGCCTAAGATGTAAAGGCAGCATCTGGTGATATGAAGAAATAATGCCAGTGGCTTGAAAGAACCTCATGTTTATTTATAATATATAAATAGTATGGTTAGTCTAACTCCCAAGTTAGACATAGTGAAGAACTCTGTTCTCTGGTAAAATTGAACTCCAAGCATTTCACTAGCTGCATCATATAAAACACTGAACAAAATAGTTGTAAAGATATCTACAAATAAAGTGGGGAAAGTAAAATAAAATATGGGAAAGTCTTCAGGGAAGAATGATTTTCAGTAAAACAGGGTGTCAGGGGGACACATTCAGATAAAAGTTTGCTCCTTTTAAGAATATTCTGCCTTAATTTTCTACCAAAATCTATTTTTAATATAAGTTTAGAAATAAATTGGAAGATTCTGGTGATCTTGAATCTTCTTAATTAAGAATTTTGTTCCAGGTTCACAGCTAACCTCAGCTACTTAGTGAGACCCTGTTTCAAAATAAAGAATAAAAATAGAATTGGAAGTGTAGAGGTAGAATGACCCTGGGTTCAATCCCCGGTACCGTAAAAAAAAAAAAAAAAAAAAAATTGTAAGGAAGTGTGTGGTATAGGGGAAGTGGACCAGGCTATGGCATTCAACGAAACTGAATTCAAGTCCTGACTGCCATTTATCATCTCTGTAACCTTGGGTAAATGGCTGAATCTCTCTGGCTTCACTTTCATACCAGCTTCACTATTCTATGTGAGAATCAAATGAGGTAATGTGTTTTAGAAAGCCTATGAAGCATGTTACAAGTATCACATAAGTATCTCCTAATTGTAAGAGACATCTGAACAAACAGTATAACCTAACATGACCAGTGGACAGAGGTCCCAAAAAATGTTTGAAAAGAATAAGCAAAACAGGAGTGGTTGGTGCATGCCTGTTATCCCAATACTTGGGAGGCTGAGAGAGGAAGATCACAGGTTCAGAGCCAACCTTAGCAACTTAGCAAGGCTCTCAGCAATGTAGCAAGACTGTAATAGGGGTCTAATAGAGCTAGTAGTATAGCTTGGAGGTAGAACTCCCCTGGGTGCAATATATCAGTGTATGAGTGTGATTAAGTGTGTGTGTGTGTGCGTGTGTGTGTGTGTGTGTATACACACACACACTTAATATATATATATGTGTGTGTATATATGTATATATATATATATGAGCCTTGCTAAGTTGCTACGGTTGGCTCTGAACCTGTGATCATCCTCTCTCAGCTTCCCAAGTATTGGGATAACAGGCATGCACCAACCACTCCTGGTTTGCTTATTCTTTTCAAACATGTATATATATAATATGTTTGAAAAAAATATATATATATATATACACACATATATATATATAGCTTGCTAACTGTATAATTGGACTGTGAGTATCTTTATTATTTCTGTTATACTTGATTCTTGGTTGCTGATAAAAGTCTTAATTTCTCATTATTCCTAAGGATATATCCATTTCTCCTTGCTCTTTTGAGTTTTGCTTTATATATTTTAAAACTTTGTCCATGTCACTTCATCACTTTTACTAGTATATATTCCTTTGTGTCATTTTTTGTTTTTCAAGCATCTACAATAGTATAGAAACTAGTAAATAAAGCTGTGTGTCCATACCATCACCCAGCTTCAACAATATTGGCCAATCTTATTTCACCCATGCCCACACCTACTACCCACCCTCCTATAGGTTTTTAAGGCAAATTCATCATATTATCTAATCTTTAAGTCATTTCTTGTGTAGCTCTAAAAGTTAAGGACTTTTTCAAAACCCAACCATGATACCATTACTGTGCATAAAAAACAACAATTGAATTTCTTTTGTCTAATATTACTGCCTGCTTTATCTGTCATTATTAGCTTGTTATATTATAACCTTTCATCTCTCTATAGTTGATATTTTATAATTATATATATATATATATTTGTATATATGTATACATTTACATTCAGCATTTATGCTGTATTTATTTTTAAGATAGTCTGGGTGTCTTTATCAAGAAATGTATAACAAAAAGTTTACCACTTTTAATTGTGCAGTTCAATAGTGTTAACTGTATGGATACTCTTATCTTTTAATAGAAATACATATTTTAGCTAGGGATGTAGCTCAATGGTAGTGTTTGCCTAGCATTTGGGGCCCCTGGGTTCAATCCCCCATACTGCCAAAAAGAAAAAAAGAAATGGGTATTTTATGTTTATGTTATTTCTTTCATATTTTGATGTATTCTTGCATTTTGTTTTACGTTTTCTATACCATGCTTTCTTGTTACCTTCTTCCTTTTCTATTTATTGTTTGACCAATTTCCCTTTCATTTCTTATGTGAATATGAAGTACTTTCTGAAAAATAATTATCCATTATTTCCTTCTAAATTGCATGTTAAAAATTGCTTGCTTATTTGGCAATATCTTTATACCTCTCGAGTCATCAGTTCTCATCCTAGGAATTTATACTAATACACAAGCACATAAAAACATTGTATAGCAGTCTTCATTTTAGCATTGTTTCAAATAGTGAAACATTCAGAACAACCCAGGTATTTATCCATAGAGAAGAGTTCAGATAAATTATAATCATACAGTAAAATGCTGTGCATTTTACTATATACTGGCATTTATAAAAGTGTAAGAGATTAAATGAAAAAATAAGTTGTAAATGCATTATTCCAATTTTTATAAGAGAATAATTCTATGCATTGTAGATATATAATGTATGTGTGGAAAATGTCTGAAAAATATACATCAAATTGGTGTCAGTTATTTTCTTTAGGCAATTTCTACTTTCTAAATTATATTTTAATATTATTTAAAATTTTTAGTTAAGCTTATTATTTTGTAAACTATTTGCCTGATTTCATGGTGAATTTCCCATTCTTTATTTCTTTTTGTTGTTGTTGTTTAGTTTTTTGTTTGTTTGTTTATTTTTTGCGGTACTGGGGATTGAACTCAGAGGCATTCTACCTCCAAGCTATACCCCCAGCCTACTTTTTATTATTTATTTTGAAACAGGGTCTCACTAAGTTGCAGAGTGCCTCACTAGGTAGCTGAGGCTGACCGCGAACCCAGATCCTCCGATCAGCCTCCCAAATGCTGGGATTACAAGCCTGGGCCACCAAGCCCAGCTTAGTTTATTTTAAAGATAACCAACTTCCTGTTTTTATACCTGCTCTTCTTTATGTTCAGTGCCAAGAAATAGCATACACTTTAAACTATGTGTCACCCAAAATAAAAATGTCAAATGGCAGCAACTGGCTTCATACTTAATAATAGCAGCAAACCACCTCATGAAGAAATTCTCCAGGCTGTCTTGGCTCACCCTGGGGTCGTGGTCTCATACTCTCTTGTGAGTGCTCACAGCATCCCAGTTCAGCTCCTTAGGCCCTTTTCCTCTTGCACACCCTCATGGGTTAGCTTTAATCACTGGGACATTCTCACATGGGGAGTAGTCTACAATTTTTAATAAGGTTTGATTTATTTAAGAAATTTACTTCTGTGAAAGACAGAGACTAGATCTTATATTATTTACTGTCTATATCACAATCTAGCTCATTAAAGATGCTCAATAAATATTTGATTATTTAATATATAGGATATAAGCAGAGTCATATGGTTTGCCTTGAGCTAGTGATGGGGGATTTAGGAAGAAAAAAAAAAAAAGCATGTCTCTGCTCATTAGAAAAAGAAGACGCCGCACCCAGGCGGAGACCAGAATGCGTGGGGAGCTCAGCATAAGCGCCCGCAGGTCTGGGGTCTGTCCCAGCACATCACCTCAGCGCAGAACTGTGACCGCCCAGAGCCTGAAATAAGACACAGCTTCTTAACGGAAGCACAAGCGTGAAACGGGAGCAGAGGATCTGAGTCCAGGAGGAAAAGGGCAAGCCGGCGGAAGCTGGCGTGCCGTGGAACAGCGGCCGCCATCTTCCCTGCTAGCCCTCTTCCCAACCAGCCTCCTGCCATCTAGCCAGACTATCACCAACCTGCACCCCCCAGCGACCACAGAAGGCCGAGCAGGCAGGTCAGCCTCCGCGCTCCGCTCCAGAGATGGAAAAGTGAACCTGAAGCAGCTGCCCAGGAGGTGGAACAGGCTGAACAGCAGAGAACCGAGCCTGCACGCGCTGGGAACGGCGGCTGCGATCTTCGCCGCCAGCCCCTTCCACCAACTTCCTGCTAGCTACGCAGACCATCATTGTCCGTTTGAGCCCCCAGCCATCAGAATAGGCCGAGCTGCAGGGAGACGTCATTGAACCCCCTCCTTACCCCTTTTACAAGCCCCCCCCCCATATTCCTCTCTGCTATACTTTACCTCCTATCTTTTCTTTTCCTCTTTTTCCTGTCACATATCAATATCTACCATCTATAACCTTTACCCCCTTCTTTACCCTATCCCTGCATCTATTACGGTGACCTATCACCCAAACCCTATCTCTGAACACACCCTGTCACCCCTAAACCGCAACTACAGAGATTGG